>JBBPDJ010000021.1:3443584-3530285 GCA_037974625.1 Cucumis cinereus
TATATATATATTATTTTAATTTTGTACTCTAAAAATTGAAAGGAAAGGTTTGTTTCGGTATAAATATTGGACAATCTTGATTAACCAAAAAACGTATTTGTTCGGATTGATTTTTATTAGAAAAAATTATCAAAATTTATACCTTGAAAATTTCTCCATTTAATATTTTAATTATTTTAATTATTATGATTCATGTACCTTTGTTGATTACAAAAAGCACCAATTATTATGGACCATACATGATTTTATTTTAATTTTAAAAAGTGAAAAAAAAAACAAAATTGTTAAATTTCAATTTATAAAAAATATAGACCTAGTTTTAATTTAAAATTAGAAAAAACGACAAATTCAAAATAACGTTGTAATAAAAGTAATTTTTTTAAAAAAATGCAAAAATTCAAGAACCAAAACATACTAATCATTGATTTTGGTTTAAATCTTTATTATAAGACATTGATTCAATTTATCAACAAAATCAAACTAAGTTTGTTTTGCTCCAGATCCACTCAATTACCTAATTTTAATTCTCATACTTTCAACCAATCTAAAATCTCCAATCTCCACAATTATTTTAACAAAAATTGAGCAAATAATAGTAATAGTTTTCACATAAGAAATTACATTTATTCTATAGAAAATCTGAAGGCCATGTTTATCAAAACAGTAACAAATAAAAAAAAAAAAATAATAATAATAAAATGACAGCTTTGATATATCACATTCCTTCCATATGATTTATTTTGGCCATATAAACTTGATTAGCCTTCAAATTAATCACTCAAAAAAGGGCTTCACCATTACATTGACATGACAATCACTTGCCCACAATTTCACATAACTATGATCAACCAGACGATGAACATGATAATAATCCAATGGAACTTATGAAAGAAAGACATGTTGAATAATGGAAACAAAGCATTTCCTTGTTCGAATGATACGAATGGTACAATTGGTGCCAAGAGGAAGAGACAATAATTTACAGTACACATCAGTCCAGCAGCAGGATTTGAGCAACAACTGTACAGTACGAACCTACAGTCTAAATATTATACCCTAACATTCAATCTTTAATATTATTGTAACAAACATCAATGCAATAATAAGGTTCTATGAAGTTTCTTCATCTAATCAATTGAAATTACCATGTTCCTTCTTTGGACATTTTAAGGAAATGGGTCAGAGTTATATTTGGGACCTCAACCGTGGCCTTCTTCTTCCTTGTTATCCGAGTCATCTTACAGCCACTGTTCTTCGACTCGAGAACGGTCACCGAGTCCAAATTGTAGAACTACCCAGAAAACAAACGTTTGATGTAAAAAGAAGCCAGCCAAATAGTACAGCTTATTCGAGTTAAATGTAATCTAATTTGAGTTTTTCAATTCATCTCTAGTCTTGTGAAAGATGAGAATTTCATATATTCAATTGGTTTTGGCCCTTATACTTGGGGGCTTTTTCTCCTTCAATCCGAGGCCTTTAAATCTCCAAATTACCTCATACTTTGAACACATCTTGAAATTAGTTCGCACCGTTAAGTTTATCGGTAACAATTTTCAAATCCATCTAGTCTCCATTAGTTTCCCTTCTACACTTTTGTGAAACATGGTCACATTCTCTTAACAATTAATATTATTATTATTTTACCAAGTTTGACCAAAAAAACTTCAAACCAACTATAAGGCCTAATACTAGGATTTATAGTGATTGCAGTGGTAAATCTAGACATCTAAAAGTAAAAAGAACTAAAATAGAATGAGACCCAAAAAACATGAAAGTAAAGTGATATTTTAACTTACCAAATTTTAATTTGTATGTGCTTTAATGTATTGACCCATATATTAGCAGCTTGTGTAAATTTAGAAGTTTATGATTGAGCCAGTTTATTTCCTTAAATTCAACCAGGAGGAAATACCTCACAAACTCCATGTAGCAATAATCTGTGGAATGGATCTTGAACTCGCATGATTAAGACATCTTCTTTACCAGTGTCTGAAATAAATGATCTTATGCACTCCTGAAAAAACACAAATACAAAGAAACTTATTAGCAAGTTATAAGTTGAGTTGATTGATGCCTTGCAGTTGCCACTCTTCAACTAACATTCAGCTTTGTGATGAAGTGAAAGCAACGATCTACTTCAACAGATGGAGAAAAAGCTTAACTTACCATGTTAATCATCCAGTAGATGCGAAAAGGAATGTTCGAGATTTGTAATTAACCCACGTTTAGGAAATGAAATGAATAGGAACAAATCTGAATTATTCTACACATACATACCTCATAACCTTCAACAAGCTCCTGAAGAAAACTACGGCGAAGAGCCTCCCTTGTTCGACATTCAATTCTACGCCAGGCATTCAAGAAAGCCATTTTATCTGCATCAATATGACCCTTTCTCTTAGCAGATGAGTTCTCGAAGACTCCAATGATTTTAGCCTAACAAGAAAATTACATATTTGGATTAAGTTCTTAAATTAAACATCTGCTTTGCCATTGTTTTATTCACAGAACAGTCAGCTGTTTTGAAGTTCAAAAAATGAAAATGGTAACATTAAAGTGAAAAGTAAAGAGACCTCTTTATCCATGTCAATACTCCTGAACTTGTCCCAGTCTTCTGCATTAGTCATGGAGAACGTTGTGGGCCGTACGTCATCACCTGCAAATTAACCTCAAACCATGATGAATCCTTTCACTAGTGTGAGGAATTTCTAGGCTCGGGTAAAAGGATCAATAAACATTAGCATGCGAGAGATTAGCAGATATAGCCATTCCCTCTAAGAATTAACAGTCAAGCCACTAGATGCGACAAAGAAAACCTTGTGTAAACAGAATGATCATGGCCATAATAACACCAAAATAAATTAATTTAAAACAACACATGACTTGGAAATTGTGAAACTTTGATTCCTAAACAAATCAAACAAGCTACTAATTCTAACTGATGCCATGTTTAATAACCAATCAACAAGAAATCTACAGCAAACTCCTAGGTTTAGATATCATAGTCTAGAATACTTTCCAGTATCAAAGCATCCTAAACAATAAACATCATTCTTCTAAAATAAATCAAAATCCAAATTATCCCAAATATCATAGTCTAGATGACATATTAGTTATAGGGTTTTCTTTTCCCCCTTCTTCTTCTTCCCACCATATCAATGAAATGGTTTCTATTCCTATAGGATGGTTCTGGTAGTGTTTTGAGATAGGAGGAACTCTTGAAGACTCGGTCTTAATGGTTGCTTGAGGACATATGAAAGATGATAAGAGCTAGATTTATTTATCAATTAGGTACAATATCAAGGGAAGAATTATAAAGCCTCCCCTCTCTCCCAAGGTCACCCAAATTACAGACTATCCAAAAATACACCTCTCACAGCTCTCTTTCCCCTAATTACTCCTTCTCTTTCCTTACTCTTTCCCAGGTTTCCCCCACCACCAAACTAACTAATTACAAAAGCAATCTCCACTCTCTTCCCTCACATTCCTTTTCTCGTAGACATTCTTAGGGGGGCTTATCAGAAGAACAGCTACTTCAATGTCTTACCTCGAACCGTATAGCATAACATAACACAAGATGATGAAAGCAAGAAGGCTCTATCTTCTAAAACATCTAGCATCTATATTACCAAGAAATAACTCTCAACAAAGATTGAATAATTACGAGGAAGACAAAGTCTTTAGAAGTATCACACCCCAAGGTGGTGGAGCAAACAACCCTCTAATTTCTTCAGCGTTCAAACGAGGAACAAGCTCCATCAAAAGACGATCATTTAACCATCTGCGAGACTTCCTATTGGTAACCTGAGAAGAGTAGGGGGAAAAATTAAGAGTTAACAAAAAAGTGAAGTTCTGTGGACAAAGATTGTCAAAAGTTAAATTGGAAAGTACAGTATCAATTTAACTTTGGGGAAAAAGTTAGTTTTCTTAAACTGAAGCCTTTTAGCAAAAATTTGGGAGAAATGATAGGAATATGAACACTTTGGCACTTCATATAATAAGAGAGTTGCCATTAGTATCACTCAGGTAACACATTTAAGCATTGGATGCACCTTCATTCTTAATGGAATTCCAATTTCCATTAGAGAATAAATTGTAAATGGTATACAACCTTACACACGAAAACTACACCAAATAATATTGAAAAAGTGAGAACTGAAAAAATGACCAGATGGTTACTAGTTTTCCTTAAAATTGAAGCCAATGATATTAGATACAAAACAAAACAAAAAAACCTAGATTAAAATCCAAATATTTTGTAACTATTCCTCATCAGGTAACCAAGTTAAACTTCCATTTCATCAAAAGCACATTGCAAAAGCATCGTATTAACAGAACTACAATCAATACAAGAAACTTAAGTAAGCAGTTCACAGAGCAGTCCAAATGGAATGACGATCCAAGAAGAAAATTTCTAACATTTACAAACACCCCACCTTCCCAGTCAAGCTCTCCAAGAATTCTATCTTCTTCTCGATTGACATTCCCCGAGAATCCGTATCACCTGTGGAAATCAAGAAATATAAATCCCAGAGAAATTTCAAAATTTTATAACAGAAACAGCAAAATTACTCAAATGGGTATTACTAAATCTAATCGGCAGATACGATTAACAAAAGAGAAGAAGAAGTACCATTGAGTGGATCGTTAAGAGGAGAAAAAGGAAAACGATCCGATTCTCGTTTAAGAACATCAGTGGAAGCCATGATTGGAGAGGAAAAAAGAGAATCCGATTAAAGCCCAAGTGGTGGTTTTGCCCTGTTGTGGATGGGATCGAAAATCTTGTCAGGAAGGTGATTTTGAGGTTAGATGAGAAGACGGAAAGGGGAGAATCCGTGAAAGATGAAGATGAGGGAGATGGAGATGGAAAATTAGGGCAAAATCGAATCCAAGGATTGAAAAAGAAGGAAGAAACAGAGCCTTAGAAATTGGGAAGAGGAACAGAGAGAAGGATTAGATTCGGAAGAATATTCTGTTTCAGATGAGATTGAGAAGACGACGTCTTTCTCCGCCGCACACCGCCACCGAGACCGATTCCTCATATGACAAAAGTCAAAACTACCCTCGAGACGCGACCCGGCCCACCTTCAACATATTTTATTTTATTTTGTTAAAATATCATTTTTGTTTGTTTTCATAAAAGTCATTGTTATTATTAATTTTGTGGAACTAAATTAAGATTTATTGAAATTACGTAGCCTAAAATTAAGGTCTGTGGTTCGTGATTCATTTTTATTTTTATATTTTTAAAAACAAAAAATACAAAAAAATAGTAAAAACGTGTTTGATATATAAATTTTGAACCAAACAGAGTTTTGATACAAAACATCAAAATACATCGACCAAAATGATAGTTTAACAATTTTTTAAGAGAATATTTCTAAAAGAGTAGTTTTCTTTTTAAATGATACACAACATCAAGTGGTAGAAGAAAAAAAATAAAAAAATACCATCATTTATAAGATGTAAGTAAAGTTTATCGGTTCAAACTGAAAAAGTTTATAGTATGACTCTCATTTATTGCTTGATATGTCATTAAGTAATTTATCAATTTAATATTCATTTAGTTGTTAGATTCTACGTAATTCTTAAATGCTATTTTTGCACAAGCAATAGATAAAGATAGTTTTATGATTATGAAACGATCAACTCTTTAACCCACCTCAATAGAATTTTTGAAACATCTGAATTTAGTTTCTAATGGTGAACTTTAGGTGCCTTATGCCGGTTGGTGTATGATAATTGAAATGTGCATGAGATGAACGAAAACCAATTAACAATATTTAAGGTCAAGTGCAAGCATATATTGTCAACAAATAGTAATATGGACGTATTTATCAAGTGTTGTTTTCTAATTAGACTATTTGTGCAATTCAATTTTTCTAAGAAAGAGGTTTTCAATGTAACCCAAGTGTCATTACAAGAAAAAGTATATCTCTCGAAGCATAAAATCGTCAGAAAATATCTGAAAAGGCATCGACAAATGAACTCCTGACGAACAACAAGTTAGAATAGTCGGAACTCCTAACGCCATCTATACGCCGTCAGCAGATGGTCTTTCTAGACGACATATAGATGTCACCGGGAGTTCTGGCTACCTTTTGCCCGTCAGGAGTTTTTTGCATAAAAAACTTTCATAACAAATTTTCCAATGATGTGCGTCCGTCGGGAGATAAAGCTAACTCCTAACAACATAAGAAAGTCGTTGGGAGTTCTTTGCATCACAACTTTTCTTAACCAATCTCCCGACGACATTGGTCGTCAGAAGATAGAGGAATAAAAAAGTCGTTGAGAGTTTTTTCTTCAAATTATTTATATTTTTTATTTAAAAATAAATAATAATAGAAAACAAAGAATTTAAGTCAAGTGTTCAACACATGGATAAATTGTCTTAAGCTATGTGATCACGTACCTAGCAGCCTAAGTAACCTCGTTTTTAAGTACCTTACTCACATGAATTATGAGAACAACTTCTATTTAACCTCGTTTTTAAGTACCTAGAACCCTAAGTAACTAGTCTTATTGTTTATATATAGATTAATTAGATCTTAGATTGTTTCATATTACAACTTCTTTGGTCCTACGGTGTAGCCTTTTGTCTAAGGTCACATGACATATCCATTTATATATTTTTTTAATATTCCCAACCTTCAACTAGATGTTAATTTAAAGTGATTGGTTCAAATTAACAAGATAACGTAAGTTTCAACAAAAGAAATAATAAAAAGTGAGAGCAATGCAATAGATGGTTGCATTAACTAATTAGTCATGTTATCCTTAGGGTACCCACAAGATCAAAATCCCTTAAGAAAATTAGTTCATAAATAAATAATAATAACATTGAATAAACAGTCATGAGTTACAATGTATCAAAATGACGAATAAAAATGGAAAAAACAACAAAATAATAATATTAATAATAATAAAGAGAAATCTGGAAAATAGTAGGTTGGATGCTAGCTTGAACAAAGTCTACACGTCGAGGGTTCGAATCGATTCAACCTCTCTCAAGGTGAATCTTACTCTACATCACATCATCACAAAGTAGTATAAATCTAAAGAGATTATAATCTTCAAAGAAACTTTCGTTTTTGAAGTATCGGTTTTTGCAAACTTAGACTCTCCTTTTTTTTTCTTTTAATAATTTTGGAAATTATATAGACACCTTATGTAACACCCCGAGTTTATGAGGAGAACATGAATGAACTGATATCACATCTGAATGGGAGGGATCCTTAAAACATAAAAGTATGATTAAGAAAGACTTAAAAGAATTGAAAGTCACTATCTATACCACCAAGGTGCACCTTCTTTTTCAGTGGCTCAGAACTCCAAAGTTAAAACTTGCTTAGCTTGGAGAAATTCTATATGGATGATCTCCTAAAATTTTTTCTATAATTTCATGTTAGTGAGGAAAAAACATGTTGAAATTACCCGTGCTGGTTTGTGGAGACAACTATCACTCTAATAACATTTTAAGATAAACAAGCATGGTGTTGCCAGGTCGTAAGAGATGCAAGGAAATGTCGAGGCCATTAGTAACCTAATGCAGATTCCGAATCCTACTCAGAATCCTTGGCTAGGGGTGGGCAATGACCGGAATCCATACTCCATGAATCCTCAATTGAATTCGAGGTCAAAGAACGACATGGAAGCGAAAAATCAACAAAACACAAATTGTTAGAAATTTTTTGTTTTACCGTATGTCTACTCACATGGTGGCATCAAGAAAAATGTTTTTCTTCAAAATTACAACATTGCTCAAAATCATCTCAAAATAGCCTAATTCATTACAAAACAATGCTCAAATCATTTCAAACTAGTGTTGTGCAATTTGAGATCTCCTCTTGTTCTTAACCCACATGTATTATTTATCCATTAAATATCCATAGCCCAAATGATTTGGAGCCATTTTTTGTTCCAACATGCAACTTAGTCCCATCATAACCATGTCCAGCCCCAACTTCTCATTGATGACATGAGTTAATGTACTAAATTATCTAGGGTTAGAGAAAATAATCGATTCAATTTGTCATATATTTGAAATTGAAATTTTCAGTTTGCTCTAACTACCGAATCGTGAACACCCTTATCAAGCATATAGCTAATTGATTAAAGATATTTAATACGTTTAAAGATGCAATTCAAATTTACGAGAAACAATATTTAAAAAATGAAATTATTGTATTACATTTGTTAACAATGAGCTCTCCCATATCAATATATATTTTAAATGTAACATAATATAACATATCTTGAAAATATGTCATTCAAATCTATGCAGATCAACATTATTTTAATTAAGTGAATTATTCCATTCAATGTTCTTTTATTCCTAATATTTTAATTAATTAAGTGAAATATTCCTTCCAATGTCTTTTATTCCTAAAACTTAAATATATTTCTCCCATTAAATTTAGATTTTAATTAGGGGTGTGCATTTGGTTTAAGCATTTCATTTGATTTAGAGGGGTATTAAATCTAAATGTAAATAGTTTTTTTTATTAAAAAAAAAAAACTCATCATTTTATAGAGTAATTATCTTTTTCATCTCCAAAAGCTTTTTTACACTACTTGTTCGGATACCATTTTAAATCATCAATTGATCTGAAAACGTAAGTTGATAGGTGAAGACAAATTTAATATTATATTATTCATTATCTTTAAAGAAAAGTAATTTTCAAACATAGATTTTGGCTTTATTTATTTAGAACCTTATGAAAATTGATTTTAATTATTTTAATTAGTTAATGCCTGAATATAGCTTAATTAGAACATTATTTAACATTTTTAGACATAATAATTTCTATAAAATAAGACAATATTTAGATATATATTGTGATGTCTGTCTAAATGTTCACGTGAGAACACAAATTTTAAAACGTAATAAAAAGTAATTATATAATAATATAATTTTAGAAATATTTTTAATGTGAATAATGAAAAAATAAAAGTTTTTGAACCATAAAAGAAAATAAAACTCACATCAATTCAATTTCGAAGTAAAATGATATGAAAATTTAATGAAAAAAGTTAAATGAGGTTATAAATAAAAATGGTTTTTTTTATATAGTTTTTTCGAATTCAATTTCTTTGTAAACAAAAAGTTTTAAATTGGATTAATTGATGTGTGAAACTATACAATTATACTGAAAATAAAACTGAAAAAACTTTATCTGATATTACGTAGCTAATTCTTAAAAATCAAAATTCTAAAAAAAATTTGTTGAAATTTAATTTTTTCCCCCAAAATTTCATAGAAATAGAGAAAAATGAAATCCCTAGTCCTCGAATTTTTAAAATTCGAGATCTCAATAAAAAGTTTCGACCATGATTTTTTTTAATCAATAGAAAATTCATATCATAGCAAAGTAGAAAACAAATAGCTTAAAGAAAAATTATTGTAAATGAAAAAATGAACCAAAATATTTATAAAATATATCAAATAATTTCAGATTCTATCAATAATAGACATAGATAGCTATTTTTGACTTTATTTGAAAATGCCCCTTTTCTAAATGATTAATGGTGATTTTTGTTTTGGTTTTTTGGTTTTGTTTTTTTAGGACTATTAATAATGAAATGGTAAAGTAATATCTTGAAAAATATTAAAAAATATCTTTAATAATTCAGTCTTCATTACTTTTTCCAAAGATAGGGATTCACATTAAAATAGAGTTTGCCATATAAAATAAAGAGGGCTTTCTCTAATTAACTTTAATTTATTAATTCCTATTATAATTACATTTTTTATTTTTTACCATTATTATAAATGTGTGTTTGAGTATGAAACACAATAGTTAAGCATATGCTATCAAATTTTGAGTTCAATCATTATTTCTATTATTATCTTGCAAATAAATGAAATATGAAGAAAAAAAATAAAGAACATTGTATTATCATTCATGTTTAAAATATTGAGATCTTCGAAATTTCGATGAATTTTTTTTCGATAGATATTTCTAAAAAAATTATAAAAAAAATTTAAAATTAAATTTGAATTAGTAAATAAATATTTTGTGATTTTAAAAGAAATTAACATATCTATTATTTATATTGTATTTACATTAGTGTGATATTTGGTTACTTATATTAGTAATTAATTTTTAATGAATTTCTTAATTTAATATGAGTTCTTTTTAGTGTAATCATTCTTATTTTATTGATAGTTTCATTAGTTTTTCTGTAAAATTGGAATGTTGGCAATTTCATCCACGTGGATATTTAAAAAACTTAAAGTTTTTTTTTTCATTTTCTATTTTAGGTCATGAATGTGGTCATTTTTAAATATAGAAAAATCAACCAAAATATTTACAAAATATAGTAAAATTTCATATCTGTCTATCATTGGTAGAATATGAAATTTTGTTATATTTTATAAATATTTTTAACAGATTTATCATTTACAATATTTTTTCTAAGAATCTGAACTATTAAATTAGAGGTAAAAATAATGAATATTCAATTAATATTTATTGGAGGTGATTATGAGTCAATTGACATATGTTTGTTTGATCACGATATCGATGGTCAATCAATTTTAGTTTCTGTTGACTTTGACAAAATGAAAAAATAAATAAATAAAAAGATGTGAGAAAGGAGAGAAGGTAGAAGAAAGGGAAAAAGAAAAGAGTGGGGAAGAAAGAATAAAAGGATTTGGAAAAGAAAAAAAGTAAAGAGAAAGGAAAGAAAAAAATGGAAGAGAAGAAAGAAGAAAGGGAGAAGAAGAAAGGAGAAAGGATGAGAGAAAGCCAAGTTGAAAAGGAAATTAAGGACAAAATAGACTTTTGGTTGATGTTGGTTTAATTAGTTTTTGGAATTTTAAAATAAGCACTTTTAGTTTTTGAAGTTTGAAAATATGTTCTAAATGTTCGTTGAGTTGATTAGACTATTAGTTGACTAACGAAAATACTATATAGCAGTTATTGGTTTCTTGATTTAACATATTATATTGATTTTATACTAGTTATTAATGATTCGGCATGTGACTAGACAATATTTTCCCTTATTATCTCCCTCTTGATCTCTTCATTCCTTCATCCATTGCCAACATTGACACATGCATTAACGATCTCACAATTCTCTTTCTGCTTCTCCCCCTTGCCAGGGCTCACTAATGTTCACCAACTACGCTTTGTTGTTAAGAGTCAGTCGATCAGAATCGGTATTTCGACCTCAATCATTGGTCAATCGACTGGTCGATTTAGTTCGGTTTAAGCCTTTGATTTTTTTTAATATGTTGTCATTTGGATTTTCTCAAACCGACATTGATTGAACCTTTTCTTATCCTCAATTGACAGCTTCGGTTCGATCGATTTTGTTCAGTAGACTCGATTTTTTGGTCTATCATGCTCACCCTAATAGTTGTAGCTTTAATTGAAACTAAAATAGAATAGAAGAAGCTCTTTGTTCCGTCTCTAGATTGGTGGAAGTTTCTATCTTAGTTAATTTAGTTATGCTTAGATATATTTGATTTGGTTGATTTAGTTTGAGTTTTAAATCTTTTTAGTGGAAACTTCTATTTTTTACGTATTGATTGGTTGAGTAAAGTACAAAGGTATATATATACACACAACAAATAACCAAAATCCTAACAAGACTTAACAAGCTAACAACATAATAAATTATAATAACAATATAACAAATTGAGTTTGCCATGTAATTGACTGAAGCGAGCAGGGGGAGTGTGTCGGTGAAAATGTCTATTGGTTATTCTGCAGTAGATATGGATTAAAGACGGAGGGTGGAGGCCTGAAGATGGTGGCGGATAAAGTGATAGTCATTCTCGATGTGATTTGTCCGCTCATGAAAAACATCATTGTGAGTAATCTAAATAGCACTACGATTGTCACAATAACGAAGAGTGGCAGAGTCTTGAGGAGCCCTCATATCAGCTAGGAGCCATTGCAGCCAGACAACTTTAGAAGTAGCATCAGCAAAAGCACGATATTTAGACTCGTACTGGAATGGGAGACAACAACTTGTTTCTTACTACACCATGAAATAAGAGAATCATCTAAATAAAAGTAGTAACCTGCAGTGGATCGTCTACCGATAGGATTTCCTGCCCAGTTGACATCAGAATAGCCAGAAAGCACCAATGATGATCGCGATGAGAATTGAAGACATATAACAAATTAACATTTTTGTTAGTGCAGTTATGTTGGCTGCTGTTTTCTTTAGACAACTTGTTGTTTATCATGCTGCTTTTTTTTTTCTTTATTTGTTGCATATTTCCAATAACAACTTTCTGTTTTGGTTACCACAAAGAATCTCTTCTTACAAACTTATTTCATTTTTTTCCTCATATACATTTGTTATACTTATGTTCTTTAATGATCGAGAACTAGGAGTTCTCAAATACATGGTTCTTATTTTTAATTTTTCTAGGGTTTTCATATAAGATAGAAGTAGTGTTTCGATTCTTACTTAGAGGAGTTTAAGTTGAAGTGTATGCAGCAAGTGGATCTCATGTTTAGGGGGAGTCTAAGCAAGGGTGTTTCGAACAAGAGATAAAAGAGTGATGTTTATCAAGAGAACGAGTCTCAAGTTTAGGAGGAGCCTAGGTTAGTACATCCAGAGATAAAGTCTCAAGTTTAGGGGAAGTTTAAACTCTTCATTAGGAGTAAACTCTTTAGGAGTTACCACGGTTGAGTTCTATCAGGTAAATATTATTTTGTAAACGCTAAACGAATCAATTTGTCTCATTCCAGGTCATTTGTCTCATTTTTCCAATTTCATATAAATCAATGCAGCCAAGTCGAGCATAATTACCATGGCAAAGACATGTGTATCTTCAATTTTAATATATGACACATGTCAATTTGTAAATACCTTAAAATTCAATAATTTACAATTTTATCATTAATTTGAAAAATGAATTACAATGTGTATGGGGTTCACATTTCTCCTTCAACACCTTTTGTTCAAATTTTTCCTTAACGCGTTTTCTCATCTCGTTACCGTAGTACTTTCCTCACTAAAAGAAAATAATCTACCTTTGTAAAAGTTTGTTTTATTTTCACACACATCATCACATCTATAATTACATTTTGGATTTTTTTTTGCTTTTTTGTTTTTTTATAAACAACTTTGAACCAAAAATAAAAAATAAAAAAGTTGTCATATGAATTAAGGAGGTTTCTCTTTAACTTTATCAACTCATTATTGATGTTCATATACATATATATATGAACACACTAATTAGGTAAAAGAAAATTGTATCAATTGGTTAGGAAATTAATTTTCCTCATTTATAAAGTTCAAGAAACTTTATTTTCAATATACATGTGTAAATATTTGTCCTTCCTTTCCTCATATCATTGCAATGCTATGATAGCTATATATTATTTTATCAAACATAATCAAGAGAAGGCGCTTTGATTACTAAACTTTTAATCTAAAAAAGTACACGTCAATTACTGTTGAATTAAACTCGAAGAAATTTATTTTGATTTCCTTCGTATCTACATTATCAACTTAAACGCAATGAGTGATTTTGCAGCCAAATTTATAGATTGAAGTGTTTTAAAATGGGCGATAGTAGGTAGTAGGGCACATTGAATATCAAACTTTTGAGCATCTTGTCAATATAATATACTTCACTTTTTTAAGATGTGAAGCCTATCCTAGATGTAATCTATATTAGTTTACAGCTATTGTGAGAAATGGCAATTGAATAATTGAAGTTCACATTTAGCTACAATTCTAATCTCTTGTAATCTAGCTCTATCTTTCTAACAAAAGAAACAAAAGCTAAAGGGACATCTATTTTAATATGTACATTTCTTAGATATTATTCGAGATCTTTATGCTGGTCGATGGATACAAATCAAAAACATTAAATTTAAACTATCTCTCAAACCCCGAACAACACAAAATTGTCAATCATATTGTTCCAACCTCTTCAAATGAAATTTTCATATGGTCATACATTATTTACAACCACCTTAAAAGTATAATAAGTAAAACAAGCGTGTCACTTACTCGAATGTAGTGTTAAGTAATATTGAGATTAGAATAAAAACTACTTTTTTCCATAAAATTATCGTCATCATCAGAGAGTATTTATTCAATTTTAGTCTTTATACTTTTAAGTGTTCGATTTTTGTGCATATACTTAACAAATCTTAAATTTAGTGCTTCAAAATTGAATAAATAATAACAATAATTTTATTCCTAAAAATATATAATATATGAATATGTTTTCAAAATTTATAATGAAAATATTAATAAGTAACGAAAAGTTTTTTTTTTTTTATAATGAAAACGAACAATAAACAAGCAATAGAGACTAAAGTTAAGATTTCTGAAAACTACGTACAAAGACTAAAATCGAACATTCAAAATGATAAAAACTGAAATCGAACAAACCAAGACGATACTTTGAACCAATTATCATCCACTTATACCTACCATATGAAAAATGATTTAAAACAAGAAAGAATCACTTTTGAACCCTATTCCAAAAGAAGGGCTAAAAACCCAATCCATATTGTATAGTCATAAGTCTCTCATACCCACTCCTCTTTTAACTTTGTGGGTAATGGGTATGCTGAAGCCAAAGCCAAAGCCAAAGCCAAAGCCAAAGTGTCTTTGTAGGCATAATTTGGTCAATTTGTTCCCATTAATTTTTGTGATCATAAGCTATAGATTATCATATTCAACACTTTCTTTGGATAATGATTGATTTGGAAAGCCAATAATGCAAATTAAGGTTTTTAATTAATTTATTCAAAATGGAAACATTACCTCATCTCCAATCTCTTTAATTAAAAGGGCTCCATAAATGTTTAAATAATTGGTTTTGCAATCATTTAAATGCTAATATAAGAGGTAGCTAAGGTGGATTTGATTGAAAGGCAATGATAATCCAAAGGAAAGTAGGTATTTGAATAATTGGGATAGATTATATTGGAAAATCACTATAAAATTTCTAAAGAGGATAAATTTAAGATCTTGTGATCTCAATCTTCCCCACTTCAATTAATTGCTTATCTAGAGCTATACAATCTTCTCTTCTATAGCATTTTCTCTTGATTTTTTAGGGTTTTGTACTCACAATTAATTTTCTTGTTTTTAAAAAAGAAAAATCATGTTAATTTTTTTTCTAAGTTTCAAAAGACGTGTGTATTTAGTCTCCGATATATATAGCCATTGAGTTTCATAGAAAGTGCATATTTAGTCCGAGAGTTTTCGAAAGATAGCTTTTTAAACCCTAAAGTTTTAAGAATGGTCTATAAAAAAAAGTCCTTTTAAGTATGTTTTTTTTATAATTTTTAAATGTTTAAAATTAGAAAATTACTATTTTTAAAATAATTTTTTTCTAATTTAAAATGCAATGTAATTATTGAAAATAATAATAATAATAATAATAAATCATTGGAATAACCTTTTAAACCTATTTTAAAAATTTTTGGACAAAAGACGTACATTTTCAAAACTTAGAGTCTAAACTAAATGCACATATATTTTTTTTTCAATGGAGATTAAAAAAAATACATTTTGAAAATTTAGGAACAAAAAACACTCATGCTTTCAAATTTATGGATTAAAAATATAATTACCTAAAAAAGAGTTTTATTTCAAGGGAAGTGAAATTTTGACCTATTGCAAAGAAGCTAATTGATTCAAATTCATTAATTAATCATAATTATATTTATGTTTATTCCAACAATTAATTAGTTAAAGAAATTAGTTGCATTATTAAATAAAAACATGTGGTTGAATACTTTTAGTTAATCTAAATTAAATTTAGTGGGAATATTTTTTTTTTGAAAAGTGAAACTTTTTCCCATTTTCTTAATCATTTAATAAGCCAAAATATTTATCTTCTAATCCTATTTAAACTCTTTAAATTACACTAAATCAAACACAATTTTGAAATTTATCAAATCGACAACCAAACTCAATTTAATCGTTATTTTAGAATAGTTAAACCGAAAACTTATAATTAAACAAAAAAAAATTAATATCAACATGAACATAACTTAATTGATATAAAGTTTATACTATTTAATGTCAAAGATTCAACCCTATTACATTTTTGCATGACCAACGAAATTCATACACGTGTGTGCACCACTTCAATACGGGTTGCCACATCAAGAAACTAACTTTTAAGTTAAAGAATTGCATATGGCTTTAGTGATTTTATTATTAGAGAAATAATTTGAAAACTATGCTTTTTCCAATATAACTTTAGACTTTCCTTTTGAATATATATGTGTGTGTGTGTGTGTATATATATATATATATATATAGAACCATATCTAAGACTAGACATATCATGGGTTCTGTCAAAATAACAACTTGGAGAAGAGAATCAAATGGTGTTTTCCTCTTAAAAGAGAATAGAAAAAAGAAAGAAAAAAAAGTTCCATTTGAGGGTCTATATCCCACTTACTACCATGACAATTGGCCATTTATGAACTTAAGAATCTCTTAGAAACACACACTCAAACTAAAATGAAAAGATTGTCACACAAATAATAAGTTAATAACCTTATACTTCATCTAAAAATATTCAAGCACAAAGTGTTGTACCTTGAAAGGACTAACATTTTCTCCATTATCACCATTATGTGGTTATAATCATCCGATTTTGATTTTGATGTACGTTTCATATCATATTGTTACACACTCACCCTTCCTAAAAGAATGAAGTGACTTTTGCTTATGATCGTTCGATCCTAAGCGTATCGAAATCAAATATAACTTTTTGTACTTTTAGTGTGTTATAGCTGTTGTAAGTCAGTGCACCTATCAACGTAGTAGATCACAGAAGAGAAAACTTAAAGACCCTATTTGGTAACTGTTCAGTTTTTTAAATTAAACATATTTCTTTAGCAAAATAATTGAACTCGTAGCCACATTCTAAAAAATAAAGCAAAAAAAAAAAAATCAAATTTGACTTCATTTTTTAAAATTGGTAAAAAGTAGTTAACAAAACAAAAAATTCAAGACATGAAATGTTAATTTTCAAAGACTTCAAACAAAATAGTTATCGAAGTTAAAATAAAGATTTCAATTACAAATATTTGATTTTTTTTTTTTTTTTAGTTGGTATAAGTCAATGAATTTAAATATTTTTTTAATAAGTGCAAAAAAAATTATTTCTAATTAAAAAAGTACATAGATGGAATTTTTTTGTACGGATGACCCATTTTCAGGGGACCATTCGAAATTTGGCTAAAAAACTAGAAGTAAATGAAAAATGGCATTCTGATTACGTCAGCACTATGTGATTTTACCGTTTTGTTCCTGATTTTAGTACGGGCGTCCCAGGGGCTACCAATGCATGTTACACGTTTACTTGATGCACGTTGCTCGTCTACTCGATTGCTCGATCCAAAAGTCAACCAATAAACTCACGTTTGATTACTCGATGTATGTTACACGTCATACACGTTACATGCTATACTCGATGCACGTTACCCCCAATTTTTAAAAATTACATACTTACGCTTAAAGTAACCATTTCCAGACGTTTCTTCTACTCTCACTCTTTCCAACTTTTCTGTGCTTTCTTTCTTTGGTCTCCAACGCCAATTAACCTTCTTCTTACGTTTCACACTACCCGATGTGTTCTCTACTTTGACAAGGTAACAATCATCCATTAATTGATTCATACATTCGTCTTCTCCTTGTAGCGTTTTGTTTAGGGTTTGGCTCAAGCATCGTATTGTTTTGTATTTCATCAATGTTGTAAAGTTTGAAATAAGGTATTGCATTTGGGTTTACACATGTCATCTTGTAGCGTGTACGTCGAGTAACGTGTAACATGTATGTCGAATAACGTGCATCAAGTATTTTACAGAAGTTATTTCTAATTGTTTCCTTTGCAGAATGACTACCCATTTTAAGATTGATGTGAGGATCGATTTTTCGGCCAAGCTACCAGTTTATCTTCCCACATCTCTGTTGTCAACAAGATAATGAAGGAGAAGCTTGCACCTACACAACTTGCTTTCTTCAGGAAGACTGTCTTCGAGCAATTAGTGGATATGGATGTTATTTTCGATAATCCGCTCGTACATTACATCTTGTTGCGAAAAGTGAAAGAGAACAATAAAAGAGATGTCATGACCTTTGATTTGAATGACACCCTTGTTACCTTCACACAAGAAGATTTCCTTTTGGTTACAGGATTGTAGTCGGCCCCCAATACAGAACTTGCTTGAGTGTGAACTACAAGACACAGTCCTTAGGTACTACAAGAAGTCCATCACCAAGGGTGTTCACAATAATTTCCTTGAAGTGGAGTACAAAACTATGGAGTTGAAAAACGATGTAGACGCTGTCAAGATGACATGTGTCTACTACACAGAATTGATAATGATCAGTAGGGAGAAGACGAGACTCTACATTGACATGAGACTCTTCATGGATGTGGAGAACATGGACTATTACACTAGTTTAGCCTGGAGAATCATTCTATGGAAGAAGACTTTTTCGAGTCTGCAACGAGTTTTGGTTGGCAAGGCCGTTAACTACAAGAAAAATGTAAAGAATAACCCAGATTATATTATTAAATACAATCTACAGGACTTTTCTCGTGTATTTTAGGTAAAACAAAGAAATTATATGCTTTGTGAATTATGTTTCAAGTATTTTGGGTAGTAGCTAATGTGTTTTACGTTAATGCAGTTGTGGGCATAAGAGATAATATCCATCGTTGCTGGAAAGTGTGTGACTCGGTTAAACAACCATAGAATTCTTCGTTTCTTGAGGTGGGAATATACGTACTCCCTACTCACCAATTCCATGCAGAAAGACGTTTTCGAGACCGATCATGTATGCAATTACTTGTTAAGTATAATTTAATAATAGTCTAACTAGACAATTTCATTAATGGTTTGTTTATTCATGCAATTGGTGATCACAACCAAACTTGTGATGTCTGAGGAAGAAGAGATCTATAGAGACACTTCGATCAACGAGAGGATAGTATACGGCCCCGATGATGATGATATGAGCGAGAGCAAGCCGTTTAATAGAAAAAATGATCGCACTCGTACTCGACCTGTTGATGACCTAGAGGAGGCCTCTTTGGACCAAGATTATGATCAACACTACTCGCACCACGAGAAGCCTATACATGACTCGGTGCCAACATCCTCACATAATGAAGATAGACAACAATCTGCTGGTCGACAATCGGACCATGAGACGGTCCTTTCTGGTTCCCACATTCGATCGAAATCAAGAAGGATTGTTCCTTTCTACGAACTGTTAAATAAACTTGTCAAGTGAATCACGTCAGTCGAGACAAAAGTAGGAGACATTCAGTTGAACCTTACCTCTTTGAGAGCTAATGTGATGGATATGAAGTCGACCTTGCATTAAATTGTTGACTTCATTGCTAACTTTTGCCGGGTACATAATATAACTTCGTATTGTGTTATGCCTTTTTTTTATGTAACTTAACATACTTTTTTCTTCTGTGGCAGGACGATACTAGACCATCAGAGGATGACTACCATAACCCAAGTCCACCGAGTCCTCTACATCCTACTAAGTCCACTTATCCCACTGAGTTCAATGCACCCCTACATCTCACTCAGTCCAATACACCTCCCATCGAGTCCAATGAACCAATTCATCCCACCGAGTCCAATGAACCAAATTCTTCCACCCAGTCCTATGAACCAATTCTTCCAATCCAGTCCAATGAATCAATTCCTTCCATCCAGTTCGATACACCTCCACCACCCACTCTACCACCCACTCGATACACCTCCACCACCCACTCTAGCACTACCACATCCACCACCCACTCTACCTTCCCCACCTCTACTATTCACTCTACCTTCCCCCACCTTCCACCATGTTCCTTCCACCATCACCCAGTCCAATGTGTGTAGCGTGTAACCTGTATCACATATAACGTGTATCGAATAACGTGTCTATCGTGTAACGAGGACAAGACAGTGAATTCAGTTAATAATAATTGTATACAACTTGACCAACATTGTACAAATTAATAATAATTAATTAATAGTACAAGCCCTATATACAAATTGATGTTAACAATGAATGTATACAACTTGACCAATTAATTACTGGGTCGACAGCGTAGCTTGTGGCTTCTTTTATACATTACGAGGCACGACAGTGTTCAGTGGTTCGTTGCACCGTTTTCTATTGTGACCCGATTGCCTACAACATCCACATTTTTTTTCATTCGAACGCTTCCCAGCTGATGGTATATGATTCAACATTCTCCTACCAACTCGAACAACTATTTTTGGTGGAAGTATCTTTACCTCTATAACCATTGGCTTCTTCTATTCGGAAATATGACCAACCGGGTGAACCGATTTCGCGTAAGAAACTATCAATGATTCAATGTTATACAATCTACTACATAGGATGAATGAGTTGACATTGTGGTTTCTAGCTGCAGCAATAGCATTTGAACACAGGATCTCTAAACACTGAAACTGAACGCACAAACACTCTTTGGTGTGGAGATCGACAATTTTTCCTAACCCACCATCTTTGACCTCAAATCTGTCGCAGTCAATTGGTAACACTTGGTATCGTCTTGCCAACTCAAACTCAATTTTTATCATGTCCTCAGCGTACTTCAGATAACACTTGGTATCGTCTTGCCAAGTATTTCGTCATTCATAGAACCACCCTTGCATGAGACCTCTAATGTGTTCCAACAGTGTTGTGATCGAAAGTTTTCTAGCTTCACTGTTAATGGAGTTGAAACACTCGACTCCATTGTTGGTCATGTTGCTATAGCGTCTTGCATATTGATAACACTGTGTCTAACGTTCAATCCCAGCACCCTCTAAATACCGTGCTAGCGAACCATTACCATAATTGACGATTTGGTTCCAAAGTCTCTTGAACTCAGATTCTCAAAATGTCCTTGATGCGTCGTGAAAAAAATTTCTAACTGTGTCGTCTTTGAAATACTTTTCTGCATTCCTGTTTAAATGGTAAGTAAAAATAGCATGGTATGCCATGGGAAATACTGCTTCAATGGAATTCGAAATGGACGGATGTTGATCTGAAACAAAAACTAGATCATGACATTCGCCAATTGCAGATTTCAAATGAGACATGAATCAAGTCCAAGAATCATTGTTCTCGCTATCAACGACGACGTATGCCAATGGGTAAAACAGTTGTCTTCATCCATAGCCACATCCACCAACATGGTTCCTCCATACTTACTCTTCAAATGGGTACCATCCACAATAATAATGGAACGATAAGAACTAAATCCTCGCAAGCTCGGACTCAATGTCATAAACACGTACTTGAAGTATATGTTGTCCTTAAGCTTGATCTCAAATACGGTCCCAGGATTTTCTATCTTTAAAGCTTCTTCGTACGCATGCAACAATGTATATGATTCCTCGAAAGTCCCCCTTGCAAGAACGAAGACAGTTTTTCTAGCACGTCATGCCTTGTCATAAATGATATTTACTCCAAATTGTTGACGCATGTCGTCTATGATATGACGCGGACAATCACCACAATCAACTCCAAATTTGTCTTCAATTAAATATTCAATGACAAATGCACTCGCTTATCTGTGATCGTGATTCAACACCTCAATTGAACACGTGTGCTCGGTCCTACACTTGGTTATCATCAATATGTCACACCATTTCGTTCTAGTTGCTCGAACAACCCATTTGAAAGAAGGATGAATACATCGCACACTATACAATTTTTTGTTAGATTTTCTAACCCGCATCTTAAAGTTGTTCTTGATTGCCAACAATGACAGCCTCATCTTTACGTCACTTTTGCTGAAGAAGATTTGTCCTTTATGAATGTTTGTGTCCAAGTTTGATCCAGCGGATGGTTGGATTACCAAGTCCACTGGTCTACAACCACTACTCGAAGGTACGTTACGAGTAGTTGATTGTTCTCCATATTGTCCACAATTGGCTCCAAACTGTCCACTACTGGGAAAACTTTGTAAATTTCAAACTGTGTGATCTTTCCCGGTTGGATTATGAGGGTTTAGGGAATCACGAGTATTTATAGGATCATAAGTGTTTATAGCATCAACAGTACAAGGTACCGTCTTAGCACTGGTACCGTTGTCATCATAATACTGTCATGTGTTTTTCATGTTATCTAGGGAGACTGTTGTTGAAAATGACTATCGTTTCTTGTTGAATTTTCTCAACACTTACATGTATCGGTCGTCTGCTGTGGGTATATTCATGAATAAAAATCGAACATCATCATCATCCTCCACTAATACAATAAATGAATCTTCGTCCGTACAATATTTAACCCGAATAACTAAACTGTATTCTGATGTACTACACTTGGACACTTTGTATATCAATTCTTTAAATACATCATATGTAATTGTAGAATTCACTTCAACACCCTTTTGGCGATCTTTATTGTAGCATTGTTTCTCCTCATCTCATGTACCGCCAAATTGGATGAATATATACCTCCTTTTCATCCTAGAATACAAGTAAACATCATAAATTAGCTAAAATATTATACAATAAAAACATTCATCATTCTGTAAAATACACGCTACACGCTATACTCGATGCACGTTGGAAGATTCTCTATGAATGTATTTTGTTGCTTCATTATACCTTCTGGTAGTACACTAGCCACCAGATTTTCATTAGATGACATGAAAAAAAAGTAACCTTGTAACACCTACTGAGCTCTGAATGCAAAAGCCTAAACTTGTTCTACTATATTTGACCAACTCATACATAAACTGATTCTTATATAAGCTGGTAAGTATCCAAAACTAGAGTTTAAGTGCAGTTTACGTGATTGACTTGAACAAATTCCTACAAAACGATGTCTTCGAAGGAAATTGGTTTGTGAGATGCTATGAGTTTTTTTTTTCTTCTTTGTTGGAATTTTTAGGAGGGAAAATATAATTTTTAAAGCGTTAGAAACAAAAATGATAGTTTATTATGCAAAATAACTTTTCATTAAATGGATTGTACCCAGTCTCAGAATTTTAGCCAAAATTGCAGCTTAACGTCAACTCGCAGAACGAACTTCAAGGTAACGTGCATCGAGTATAGTGTGTAACGTACATCGAGCATAGTGTGTAACGTGTAACGTGTATGACGTGTAACGTGCATCGAGTAGTCAAACGTGAGTTTATTGGTTGACTTTTGAATCGAGCAATCGAGTAGACAAGCAACGTGCATCGAGTAGCACCCTAGAACTCACGTACTAAAATGAGGGACAAAATGGTAAAATCACAAAGTGCTGATGTAATCAGAAGGTCATTTTTCATTTATTTCCAATTTTTGGACCAAATTTCGAATGGACCCATGAAAAAGGGTCATCCGTACAAAACTTCCTATATAGATGTATTGAACATTTTTAAAATTAACAAACTTATTAAATTATTATGTATTTTTTTTTTTTTTTTGTCATTTAAAAACTCAATATTCTCAGGTTAGTGAAGGCCAAAAAGTCATATATTCTTGAGCAATTTGCTAGTACTCTACCTGCAATATCAAATCAATCACAGCAAAAGAACCTTTATTTTCAACCCATTTTCTAATTTCCCCCATTATTTTTAAATATCAACCCCATTACTATTATTAGATTATATACTTTTCAAAATTAACTGTAAAAGTATAAGAACAAAATGATATTTTAAATTAGGTTAGTATAAACTTAATTATATCACTAATTCAACACTCTCATCATGGGCTTCCAAACTTACATATAAGACAAACTGAAGATGAAGTGGTGTTATATAGGAACGTTTGGCTTTGGTGTCGTATTAAATAAAATAAATATTAGAATTAAAAATGTTGTAAAAGATTAACTAAAGTAAGCAAAAGAATATCAATTAGAGAGAGAGAGAGATGTTGACTCAGATTTCAAAAATGAAGCCTATAAAAAGCCATAACCAGTCATTGATATCCTTCAGACATTTGCAATTCTATTCATTTTCAAAACTTTCACATTTCATCACCAAAAACACTCAACAAATTCAAACTTAATTCATTTAATTTTCTAAATTCTCTCAAAAGGTGGGTCTTCTTTAACTCTCTCTCTCTCTCTCTCTCTCTCTTCATATTATTCTTTGTTTATTATTATTGGCTAATTTTGGTTTTATTTATTTATTTTTCATGATCAAATTATTAGACTTAAGCATGAATGTGTCCTCCATGTTCATGAGCAAGATCACCACTCAGCAACCATTGATAAATCTTCCACCAGCAAGACTAAACACCAACCCTTTCTCCAACCTAACAAAATTGCAGAAAGAGAAGGTTGTGATCGTGGTCGGCGCCACCGGAACGGGAAAATCTCGGTTGTCGATCGACATCGCCACTCGATTCCCATCGGAAGTCATAAATTCCGACAAAATGCAAGTGTACGACGGCCTCGACATAGTAACAAATAAGATCACAAAGCAAGAACAATGTGGTGTGCCTCATCACTTGCTTGGAATTATCAATCCCTTCTTGGATTTCTCCGCTTCCAACTTCTCCGATATGGCCATGCTTTCCTTGGATGCTATTTCTAGCCACAACCGGTTACCGATCATTGCCGGTGGCTCGAATTCTTATATCGAAGCCTTAATTGACTCGAAATTTCGATCGAAATATGAATGTTGCTTTCTTTGGGTAGATGTGTCAATGCAAGTATTGCAATCTTTTGTATCCGAACGAGTAGACAAGATGGTAGCGAATGGAATGGTCGACGAGGCTGAAAAATTCTTCGATCCCGCTAGAGATTATTCTCGAGGGATCAAAAGGGCAATCGGAGTTCCCGAATTCGACTCATATTTTCGATACAGATCATTGTTGGATGAGGAAGCTCAAGAAAAACTTTTGGAGGAATCCATAGCAAAAGTGAAGGAGCATACATGTAAGCTAGCATTAAGGCAATTGGGAAAAATCCAACGCCTGAGAAACATCAAAGGATGGAACATACATCGATTGGATGCCACTGAGGCCTTTACAAAGCAAGGGAAAGAAGCAGAGGAAGCATGGAACAAGCTTGTTGCAGTACCAAGCACAACGATAATCGACCAGTTTCTTCACCCGAACGTTATCGCCACGAAATTCCCAACAAATTTAGCATCCCTCATCGGCGTGCCCCGGAAAAGAAGTGCAGCCATGGCAGCTGCAACTCCTTGAACAAGAACAAAGCATTGCCTATATTTGAGATATATGATCAAATATTAGAGGGTAAAAAATTCAAACAAGCATAGTTTTGAGTGAAAAAAAATTACAAGAGGGAATATATATAATATAATATAATATAATATAATATATTACAAAATTAAGACTACAAATAATATATACAATTTGATAAAAGTGCCATTTCCAATCTGTTTAGTGATGTAAAATTGAGGTCTAATCAAATAATTAGATGAAGGTGTGATTATGAGAAGTGGTAATGACCATTTAGATATGGTTTTCTACATATAATGTGTGTATTTATTTATTTCTTTTTCTTCCATGATATTATATATCTATATAAAATCAAATTTTTGTTCTTCTTACTCTTAGTTTTATGATTTTTTTTTCTCTCAATTTTATACCAAAATTATTTAATGTCACAATGATATATGATATAGAATTTGATTCCAATTATTGTATATATCAAGATATCAAACATTATTATAATGCCAACAATAATAAATATTTCTTTCATTTTCTTAATATAATGTGTGATTTATTTTTTATATTCAAGACTTAATATATACTTCTCAAATTAATTTTTGGAAATGTCTTAAATATCAATTAACCTTTTTTAATTACCATCAGCTAATTTTCATTTTTTTTTTTTTTTTGCAATAATGTAGAAACTATTGATTATATTAAGGAAGAAAAGGGAAAAAAAGCCTCCTTCACATTTAATCTATATTTATTAAATGATATTCTCAAAAATCTTGTCTTGACCTAAGTTCGGGAAATACCTTACCTAAGATATATCTCTTTCATCATCGAACAAGAGAACAACAACAAGGGAATAGAAACACTTTGCTTCGATGTGTTGGCTTTGGGCTCTGGCTTGTCCTATATCAATTAATCGAATCGGAAGAGTCAGTGGGGCTCAAGAGGAAGAAAAAAAAGGATTAATAAAGGAATTTTTTTATTTGGTTGAAAAGACATTAAAATCTTCCAACTCATCATGGAGAATTAATCATTGTCGATGAATAAGTAAAAAAACAATCATTAAGTTTAATTGTTTGATTTACCTTGGAATTTTTTTTTTGTACTATAACAGTATGAAAAATATGAATTTGATCACGTTTATTGTTGCTTTTACTATTATCGTTTTTTCGTCACCCGTAGGGTCAATCAGTAACAATAATAATGAATGTAAAAGATTTATAATTCTAAGTAAACGTGATCAAAAGCAATTCAATTAGTTCTGCAATTGAGACCCATTAAGATTAATCCATTAGATAAATCACGAGAAAGAAAAAGTGTCCGTAGTACTATCATAATTATTGATTTTGACACCTATGTGTCTCTAATCCTCCATAATTTTGTTGCTATTGTACAAAATTAAGGAAGCAATTGAAGTGATATATATTTTTAAAGTTTTAAGTGATCTTGTTCTCACATAGAAGTCTAGTGAGATCGATATAGGAAAATAACATAAATAGACTTTATCAATTATTGCATCTAAGTTTAGGACAAAAGTTTGTAAATGCACCCTATTAATTTTAATTATATCAAACTAGGTGTCATCAATTCATAATTTTTTGCTTGGATACCCTATTCTTTTGTAGTAATTGTGTAAAAAAGAAAGAGTCACATCATCAATTGATTAATATGGAATTAACTCGTAGATTTTTTTTTTTTGAATTTGTAAAATGTATGAATCTATTCATAACACGTCGTCTTATCATCCATCACAAACTTAGCTCCAAAAGTAAGACTACAACCTAGTCTAGTGAAATTGTTAACATATGGCTTCCTTCGTAATCTAATTGATCCAAACTTTTTTAGTGTATCTATTAAAAAGATATGTCAAATTTGTATAGTCTCCAAATTTGTCACCATATTATTTAGGGTTTATTTTTCCTAACCTTTTATTTTGATCATATATATATATATATATATTAATTTTTACGAGGAGAGCAAATTCTTAATTACCTTCTAATTTTATATGTACTTAATATAATGATCAAAATTATATTTTAATCTATATTTTTTAATTTAAAGCAATCGTAGCATGCACTCTTTCTATTGAACTCGAAAGATCAATCCCTCATCTTGGTAAAGATTGTACTAAAAAAAACTAAGGCAGTTCTTTCTTCTCTTCACTCCTTACGATGTGTTGTAATAAAAATCAAAATTCCAAAAACTTATTATTAATTAGAGGTGTTAATTAAAACCGATCAAATCAAACCAAATACAAATTCGAATAGAACTGTTTTCAACGAAGCGTTGATTCAATTCAATTTTGGATTTTAAGAAAATCTAGAAATGATTCAGTTTGAATTTCATGTATATCTTAAAACCACTTTTCAGTCTAACTTTTTTAAAAAATTAAAATCCAAATTGGTGTTAAAGAAATAGGAGTAAAGAAGATCCAAAATGTTAATAATAATAATAATAATAATAATAAGGGGAAAAAAAGGAATTATTAGATAAGAAGTAGAATATAATTTAAGGTTGGTACATGGTGCGTGGCGTGCGGCGGTGCGGGCGGGAGGAGGGTTGGGTCAAACACCACATGAGACATGACGCACCGCGCATGGCTCGGAGGAGACCTGACTTTATCGCTAATCTAGTGGGCGGCGCTGTTTTCAGTTGACGGTTTAACTGCTCAGATTCTCATAACCAATTTCAGATTTTATTTTTTTTAATAGTTATAAATAAATATATTTGCTTCCATACATTTTTCTTTTTATACAAAAATATGTTTTTGGGTCTCGAGTTTTTAAGTCCTTTTTCCATTAAGGAGATGTCGGATGAGTCGTGGGATGAGTTTGTATCCTAATGTAATCAAAACGCATGTTTGAATTAAACCAATAATCATTTGTTTCGACAATTTTTAATCTAACCCTAATTTTTTTTTTTTTTGTTTTTTAGCCTTCCAATCTCATCTTTCGTCTTGTTTCATTGTTTACATTTTTCAATACTTTTTTATTTTCATCAATCTTGATTACATTATTCTAACTCTCCAAACATTCCCTTTTAAGTTTTGAGTTTGATTTCAATCTAATATATATATATATATATATATATTTGAACTTTGTTTCTAAGTTTTAAATAATTGCAATTTAACCATTTTTGTTTTACAAATTACTCATCTTTTGTATTAATATCTATCAATTAATTTATGATAATTAATTTATGGATGCAAACTGAGTCATTGAAAAATCGACGTTTAGAATGTAAATCTTAAAACGTAAGAATCAAATTAAAATAAAATTCAAAATTTCAAAGATGAAATGGTAAACTTTTGAAGTTTAGAAACTAAATTCAAATCAAACTCAAAACTCAAAAACAAGTGTTACCTTTAGAAATCTAGGGACCAAACGAAAACTATGATCAAAATCTAGGAGATTAAAAAGTACTTTTATTCTTTTTTATATAAAAAGAAATAGACATTTTCAAATATAGCATATTAAACCAAATTATTTAAAAACTGAGCAAAATTTAAATATAAATATAATTAAAGTTGAACTAAGTATAGGTTAATTGGCATACGAGCGTATTAGTAACTATGAGGTAGTTGAACATTTCTTTCATCTTCAATTGTACTAAAAGTGTTGAAGTCGAAAAATACCGTTAAATTTTATTGAATTTCTTTCTTTAATTATGTCACGTGCATCAAAATCAACCATTAACAAAATGTATACAGATAAAAAAAATTCTCACAAAAAACCCTAAACCCTACATATATTTAAGGGAATGGTGGGATGACTTCTTCTATCGATACTATTAAGTTTCAGCAAAATATTAGAAAAGTGGTTGTCTCAACATTAAAAAAGAATCGTATGTCTTTATTTTCAAATTTTCCTAATTTAAAGCACTTTAAGCGTGGTGTACTAGCATAGTTGTTAGTAGTAGAATGTTGGGTAATTTTTTTTAAATGGAAAAGATGTTGAAAATATTTTTAAATATAGCAAAATGTCGTTTGTGTTATTGCTGATGAAGTTTTGTTATATTTGCAAATAAATTTGTTTATTTTACTATATTTGAAAACACCCTTCTTATAATGTTTTGAGAGAGTGTTCTTATAATTGGGAGTCGATGAGAAATTTATGCGTAATTGTAATATAGTTTTTTTTTTCTCAAAGTTAGAGTTTTTCCACGTAATTTTTTTCCAAATTTTGTTGTTTTTTCAAAAAAAATCTCTGTTATTTTCTATTTATTTATATAATAGTAGGAGAAATTTTTCCTAATAGACATTTTTCTCAAAATTGAATGGCAAAAATATTATATGACCGTCAAGGGTTGGTGTTGTGAAACCAAAACAAACATCGATCAACTGGTATATAGAAGGTGTTTTTCTATCAAAAGTAATTTGAACTCTCATTCTTGTTAGTACTAAAAGTATGACACCGTTAATTGACATGACCTTCTTCTTTAAAGATGAAGATTTGTTCTTTATCCGCGAGCTGTTGTACTGACAAAATAAAATTGTAATTCATTTTCTCTCGTAAAGAAGCAACATTGAGTTTCTAAATTAAATTGGGGTAAAGTGGATATTTGCTATTTAAAAAGAATTAATTTGCTTTGGTCACATCACTAGAAATGTAAATAACACTAAAGACAAGTCAATTAGTATATGAACTTTAGGGTTTTTATGTGATTTAAAGTCTAAATTTTGAGTCCTACAATCTATACTATAGAGGTAAAAGCAATTGCTCACTTAATTGAAATGATGGCCATGTAAATAGAACCATTCTTGGATTCAACCTAATTCTTATTACATGTGTTTAATTAGAAGTGATTTTAAAAATTTATAAATAATTTTTGTGACGTTCAAAATAAAATTGATTATAAATGATTAAAGACATGTTTCAAAGCAATTTCAAAATGACATAATTATTCCAAAATCACTCCTAAACATGTTCTTAGTCGATTGAAATTACTTGTAAATAGAGTGAAGCAATTCCATCATGATTTTGTTTGCATCATTTAATTTGAATCTGGTTGTCCTTGTCGTGTTCTATCTTTAAAAATCAAATTTATAATTTATAAAAGACGTGAATTACTCATGTTCCAATCATATAATAAAATGGGAAAAATGTCCATCTATACTCCTAAATTTTTTAAGTTGTACCAATTTAACCACATTGAACTTTAGTAAATGTATCCATTTACATCCTCTACTACATTCTAGTTAGGAACAACCTCCTATGAAACTTATAATTGTATCAATTAAATTTTCAAACTTTTGTAAATGAATCAACTTAGACTCTTAGACGATTTTTTTTTGGTAAAAAAAAAGTTCATGCACATACTATAATCATCCATTTTGTTAAACTGACATTTGAAGAAGTCTATACAAATTTAGATATCAATGTACAGATAAATTTCAAAGATAACCATACAATAGTTAAATGAATCAATATATATTTTTAAGCAGAATTTTCCTTAAAAATCATCTAAAATTTACCATACTCATCCATTTTGTTAAACTAACGTAAGAAGAAGTATACACACGTTTGAGAATCACATTTTAAAAAATGATTGGAACAAAAAACTAAAAGTTTAATTTACTCAAAATCATAAGTTTCACGCGATAATTTTAATTAAATAATATCTAAGAAATGTATATATTAATACACTTTTTTAAGATTTAAATTGATATTTGTTCGAAAGAAAAATTATTTTAAAAAATAAAATAAAAAGAAATGTGTGGATGAGAGTGAGGAACGTGGCCTTATTTGATTTGTAATTGTAAAAAGAGAAAAGATGGATTATCATGCTCTTAAATAATTGCTTTTATATGGGAAAAGATTGAAGGATTTAAATAAATAAATTAATTAATTTCCTCTTTTGTCATTATTGTGAGACATATCTCCAATTATCCAACATATTTATTTAAATGATTAACTAAATCACAATAATTTTTTAAGAGATTTTATTTAATTTAAAAATTAAATGGAATTAGTCGAGTTTGACCATAATAAAAAAAAATTATTGTTATTAACTTATTTTATTGAATAATATTTATAGAAATAAATTAAAATAGAATAAAGAAAAATCTCACGTACATTTCATTTCAAGACATCATAACCCTATCAGAAAAATCTCATCAGCAAAATTCACGGACATTTAATTTTCAAACATTTGATCTCGAACCTGCACACCAAACGCCCTATATGAAACTATGATGGATTAAACCATTTACTCATTCGCAGTTGCACAATAGATAGAGATTTCCAATGCATGCCTTTCAATCAATCAAACATCTTTCAAGTGTCCCATCATTTTACACTCTCATGTCAACCTATGCCTAATTTTTATCTCTTAAAAATCTTAAAATAATACTTCTAAATTATCGTATCTAAATTCCTAATATCCCATGGTTCACCTAACGAGAACTTATAGTATCAGTTCTATAATTATATGGTGTATCAATTTAGACACTCAATTATTATCGTCTATTTTATTAATTTGACATTTTTAAAGGTTTACACATGAGTGAGGATTGAATGTATGGATGATTTTCAAATGTGATCTAAATAGAGAGTTTAAATTCATTCACTTATTATAGTTTTAAAATTTAATTGAAACAAGATATGATTTTTTTAAAATTTAGTTTGAACGATGGTGTTAATTGATTCGCTTACGAAAGTTTGGGGTTTAAATCAATATAATTATTAGTTTATGGTCTAAATTTGATACAACCCTAAAGTTTAGAGGTGTAAATGAATTTTTCTTAGTGATAGACTCTATCGTTGATAGACTTCTTTAGCAACATGGCTTATCACTGTAGCTCTAAGAGTTGGAACAAAACTTTCTATATTTACAAATCTTTTGATTGTGTTATATCTAGAAATATTTAGGTTTGTTTCTATATTTGCAACTTTCCCTGAAACCAACTCAAGATTTCCTAAACAAATTTATTTTTCACCTAAGAACCTACCAAAAAGTACCAAACAAAATTATAATACAATTAGTTCTAAATAAGCAAAGAGAAATTGTTTTAAATGATAAAACTGCTTAAAATATTTACAAATATAGCAAAATTTTATAGACTATCTATAAGTTGTGATAGACACTAATAAACATCTATCAGCATCTATAAATGATATTTTGTTATATTTGTAAATATTTTGATTTATTTTACTGTATTTAAAAATTACCCCAATAAAAATAAAGTAGGATGAAAATTGTTCTATTAATCGAAAATAGCTTCTAACAAAGCCATTCTAACATTTTCTCTAATATTAAGTTTTTTATTATATTTAAAGAGTTTTTATAAACATGTAAGAGTTAAACTACATAAAAAACTTTAAAAAGAAAGGGCTTAAATAGATTCACGAATATAATATTGATATCGAATATCTCCAACGTCTTAATCGATATATATAGTTATGAATTAATTTGGATCAAAGCACAAGATGGATATTTTTGTACAAGATAATAAGTTTAGGATCAAAACGAAGGAAGACCAACATAAAAAGAGGTTCGAGAAGGAAAAGTGACATGAGTTAAGCCCATACCACTCTGCTCGCCTCTCAACCCAAGTCGAGGCCGAGCCTAAGGAAAAACCTCGTAACTCTGCTCGACCCCAACCCAAGTGAAGGCTGAACCCAATGAAATTCCAAACAAGCCCACATTATCCTGTTTGGCCCCAACTTAAGCTGAGGTCGAGTCAGAAGAAGTTCTAAAAAAATTCTTAAGTAAAGAAGGAATAAGAGATTTTCTTCGAAAAGGACTAGGAGAGAGAAAGGTCGAGAGGAAAGAGCACAAAAGAAGATATCTAAAGAGTTATAATTTCTTTTCTTCTTTATAGTTGATCTCTTACCGACTTAAACATCGAAACTACTTCTCTTTGTTTTTCTCTTGGCCAAAATTGGACATCAAAGTATATCATTAAACTGACTCTAAGAAGATGGAATGAGGCAAAAAGTTGCAGATGTTACAGATTGAATGGTTTCAAATCATAAGAGGGATTTGAGGGCTATTTGACAAATATCATTATCTTAATTCCACTCATATCATCCACAAAATAATGATAATATAATTGTATGTATCTATATTTCTTTAATGGGAGCTTGTCAACATCCAACAATCATTGGAAAATTCTTTGGGATATACATTATAGTTTTGGTTATGTGCTCAATCGATTATATTGATTATGATATATTTTTATTATTATTTGGTTATGAGTTTAATATAGACATATCTGACAAAAAAAAAAAAAAAAAACAATTAAGATTTCTCTTACATTAAAATAATAATAATAATAAGAAATAAATAAATTATTATAAATTAAGTAATTTAGATATAGCTTAACTAATTCAGACATATAAAATTGACCCATATATTAGAGATGTGCATCCTTATTCCCATTGAACTTATAAAGATTTCCTTTAAATATAAAAAGTTAGATGTTTATTAATAATTTCTTTGTTTTATCTCAAGTATTCTTGAAAATACTTTCAAAGTATTAGTTAAAATACTTTGAAAATTAAACCAATTACAGTTGAATCTTCGAGGGAGATGAAGCAACGGTCGAAGAATAAGATTTCTGGTAAGTCACGAAATTTATAAAATTTACTTAGATTAATAACTAAGTTGTTTTTACTCTAAAACTAAGTTATTGATATTGTTATTAGTAGTCATATTCTATTCATATTGGACCAAATATAGACAAAAATTTTATGTTTTACAAGCATTTATTGACGTTGGAGATATCCATGATATTTAATATCAATATTGAACCCTTCAATTTACGAATATATGGACATATCCATAGATATTTTTATCATCAGCTTAGAAATACCGAAAAGAATAGAGATGGAAAATGATTACGACTGTGATTATAATTATTTTTCTCCAACAATTGAAGGATAATATCAATTTTATGGAGGATCCTATCAACTTCCAGCATCCAATGCAAAGTCCTAAAGTTGATAAATGAATAAGGTGAAATGACATCAAGGATCTCCAAAGTGTTCAAAGAGTGAAGTCAAAAGAATGATACAAAGCATATATATCTGCATAAAGTCCTTAGAAGATCATCATGGCATTAGTGGAGCATTATGACCTAAAGTCAACACAAGCAGATATAAAGACAATATTCTAAATAAACAATGATAAAATCATTTCATTTCTCTAGTTGTTTTGTGAGAATGATCATGGTGAGAATAATACGCAAACCAAATAAAAGGTCAAATGCTCGTATAAGAAATTTGAAAGTATAAACATGATTGAATTTCCTTCCTTTGATTTTGTAAGATCTCCCCAACATGAGTTCAATATTTTGTATGACTGTCCAAGAGCTTTTAAAGACCATTATGAAACTGTTTTTAATTCATATTTGGAAGTACTTTTATACCATAATCCATCAAAAACAACATAAAAGAATTGGAAAGATGAAGAGTTCTTAACCCAAGTAGTTAATAATCATATAACATCCATACAGCACAGACAGGAAAATCCAACAGTAAGAAAGATAGATAGTGCCTGAATCACAGTTTTAACTCAAGAATGACCAGAAGAATGTTGCTTTAGATTTTGATTCCTCCGCACAAGTATGTAGCATCACATGAGCCACCAATGGTAACGGAAAAGTTATGTATAGGCCTCTTTAGGAATGCAGGCAATCGGGACAACAGCTCGCATACACATTCACTATCCACCTGCTGCACCCACTTGCAACAATTCTCCTCTACTGGAGATAGAGGGATCTTATGGTGGTGTGCGTGATGGTGTGCGTGATGGTGTCTGTGATGGTGTGAGTGGACGGGAGAGCCTTGGCTATCATGGTTATTAGAAAGTGATGATGATGGGGGCGGAGGTGGTGGGAGTTTGGAGTAAGGCAGCGTTGCACAAGCATAGTTTGCTAGCGCAATCTGGGAGGCACAGAGTGGTCGAGGAGCAACGTTTGGTGGCTGCCATTGACCCTCTGTGTCAGTAAGCAGAGCCAAGAACAACACTACTGAAAATACAAGGATCTTGAATCTTCCCATTCGAGCAGGCTATCTAGCTATTTCTTGTCAATAATAAAGGAACCCAGGAAGGCTTTCTGGCTGTTGCTGAATGATACCTATGGTATTTATAGATACCATAATTCATAAGATCCTTGGGTCAGTATTTGTTTGCAACTTTTTTTTATCTTTCTTTTTCTGTGGGAGAGAAGTAAGTTATGGAAGAATGAGGTTTTAGGTTCTGTTTGGTTGGTACTTTGTTATGGCCTCATTCATTTTGAGACCAGGTTGTTAGGTGGCACACAAGAGTTGGATTAGACCTCATGAGTGAATAAACTCCATCACATTCTTGTTGAATTTGTTCCTGCGATATACGAAATAAGCAAAATGAACTCTCAGAGAAACTTATTTTAATGCTTCAAAATAGGTCTCTGTTTTACGTGGTTGGAGATCTAATTTAAGAAATTCTTCTTAGAAATCCAGATGAGAAGATTTTCCATCCAGTGAAAAATTCAACCCTTTTTCCCCCTGCAACACTTGTAACATGAACAATACTAGATTATTTTCAATACAATGATGCAAAGTTCGCCTGAAGTGTTCACCTCATTAAGAAGGATATACAACATGCAAAGGATGTGAAAAGGTCATTCCAAAGATAGATACTATATTATTCGGTAGACTAAACACTACCTGATTGATCGAGTACTTCACATATTGTGAATTATATCGTAAATAATAGGCATGATGAGACCATTCTGAATCTATCATTCACAAAACTATGTATATGGGCCCAAATATAGATACAATGGTCTATACCACCTTCCATGATGAATGGTTAAGGGTGCTGCAAGATTCAACCTAATTTCCATAGGCATTTCAGCTCCATGAATTTGGGAAGCATTGAAGCAATTTTGCGTAAAACCGAGAAGCCATTTCTAAAGGTAGTTTGAATGATAATACAAGTCTAATGTTGGGTACGAGGTGACTAACGGGTGTTTGACAAGTGAAATAAGGATACCGAATTTCAATTTTCAACCTGGGTATGCTAGGTCATCTGCTGACTACTTGCTTGAAGGCTAATTTGTTGAACATTCCACTGCTAGAACATGTGAGACCAACAGGCAACAATTAGGTACCAATATCCAAGAAGGGGTAAGAAAATACATTCACAGGGGACCGTTAGTGGAGCAGCAAGTTGAGGAGCATACTATTGGTGAGGATGAGAATCGAGAGGTCTAAGAAGGGTTTTGCTGAAGAAGGAAGGTGGGATTGTTTTTGAAGTGAGTAGCAACACCAGAGGAGAGAATTATGCTCTCTCGAATAGCTGAAGGTTATTGTTTCCTTTGTACTTGTTCTGCATATTGTTTTTAGATGTTCACCTAGCAATTGTGTGAGCTCGTTGTGGCCACCGTGAATGCCAAGGAAACTCGTAGGATATTAAATCTTAGGTAGGTGACCACCGTGGATTAAACTCATTTCCCTCTATGTAAAGTCCTAGGCCCAGGATTCGAAGTCTGGATTCGACGTTTGATGCCCCCGATATTCCTCTGCATCCCTTGTGACTTGGTAACGTTATCATTGCTTGTCTTGAACTATTTCTAAGAGTGAAGACTGCTAGTCCCAGAAACCAACACATGTCCTTTTAAGATGTTTTGTTCTCATTCACATGCATCCTAGAAAATTTTCAAAAAGGTCACCCAATATAGGATTGCTCCAAGCTAAAACTTTAGAATTCCTATGTTGAGCCACCAAAAAGGAAAGTGCACCTTGTCTTTATAGGTAGTAACTATCAATTCTTTGAAGTCTTTATTTTTTTTATTTGAATTCTTCTAAGTTTTTCTTAACCACACTTCAATATCCTCTGGATCCCTCTCATTCGGATATGATCTCGATTCATTCATATCTCCCTCCTAAATTCAAGGTGTTCCACTAAAATCCTTTATTAAACTTATGACCTTTATTGACCACTAAGTCAACCCATGATAGTTGAACTACACATCAAGTTAGAACAATTTCAACCCAAACGACAATAATTACTAGGAGAAGTTAGGTGCCATTCAAACACCATGACATGAACCACACCTTCAGTAATACGATGACAATTAACAAGGTAATTCGTCGTGGGTTTGTAAGAAACTGATTGTTATAAAAGAGGAAACCACAAAAAAAGGCCAAAATCCATTTATACCCTTAAACTATGGGGTTATATCAATTTAGACCTTGAACTAATAATTGTATCAGTTTAAACCCTGAACTTTGGAGGTTGTATCAATTTAAATCCTAAACTAATAATTGTATAAATTTAAATCCTGATTAACAGATTGAATGGTGGCAGCTTTCGTGGTAAATCAAGAAGAGCCCAAAAAGAACCAAAAGAACCAAACTTATTCTCAAACACCCAGTCTTTTCTTTCCAGAGCTGCCACAAAAGCTCCACAATTTTTTTCCTTTTCCATGAAAGCTGCCACCATTCAATCAGTCCATTAGGATTTAAATTTATTTTGTAAGCCTTCTCATGAATTTTAACAATTGGAGGGCCCTTCATGCTTTTTTTTTTTTTTTTGGAGAGGGGAGGGGCCTTAGGGTTTACGGTTTAGGGTTCAAAATATATATAAAAATAATAATATATTATTATTATTATTATTATATATAAAAAATTTATAAAAAAAAAAAAGAAGAAGAAGAAGATGAAGAATCAATTTAAACCATGAACTTACATAAATGTATCAATTTAAACCCTCAACTTTCATAAGTGTATCCATATAAAATATAATGGAGGGTTTAGTTTAGCATACAATGAAATTCAAGAGCACCTATATCAGCTGTTGATTTGCCACTAAATACCTATTCCAATTGGTATACTACTTTCCCTAACACCAAAGTTCTCCTCGGCTCTGAAAGGCATGCTTATGTGGTTCGTATCATAACTTTGTAATTTTACTTCACCAGAGCTTTATTTTGAGGGACATTTTGGTCAAAGAAACAACAGGTTTTTTCTTTTTTAGGAAAAGAAAAACGAAGATTTCCTAGGAACATGCTATTTTTATTGCTATGCTTTCATCCAAACTAGTACTGGTCTTCTGTTTGACCTCAAATTATTCTAATTCAAAAATAATAATAATTCAAAATTTCCTCAACTTTGGTTGAGTTGAGGTGCTCGTTCCCCTAAAAATTATTTTCTCATGATCATCCATAGATTTATACTGTTTAAGAGAAAAAGAAATAGGAAAATTTCGAGCATAAAAAATATTAACATCAGTGCGGACTGCCCCCATATACACAACAGGAACTTAGATTCTTACTCCCAATCCTTTACAATTAAAAATAATAATAATAATAAAAAGTAAGTCCCACTTATTTTTTAATCAATCACATTTCATTGGCATTCTTGATAAACACAATTTAGTTCAAATAAAAGTGAGACTCATGCATACATTAATTTGCCATAATTATATTAATGAGAACGTGGTACGTAAAAAAGAAAAGTTGTAGAATTTCCTACATTACGAGTAACAACAGTAAGCATAGACAAACAGTGGCTTCACAAAATTATATAGCAAAATTTTCTACAAAATCATAAAAGATTGTCGAACTTCCACAGAGCTATGAAAATGGTCAAAATCATAAAGGTTGAATCTACAACCTTAATCTGTCCGATCAGACATTGTCATAATTAGGATAAGCATTTTGGCTATGTTTTACAAGGCAAGATTATCAATCTGAATTTGTTAAGCTTGAGCAGAACTAAGAAGTTCCCTCTTTTGTTTTCTTCCTTTTTCAGTATAATACAACATGTAAACTAAAAAAACATTAATTTCACAACTTATTCAAGTTGATGATTCGACTCGATTAAATTAACACTTTAGAGATAAATATGATTAAAAATGAAAATTTTCCCAAAATCTATTTACCTGGCAGGGTCAGTCATCCTCATCGCAAAACTCAGCCCTTCACTTGAACAGCCCTTGCAGCCATGAATTCCATGTCCTTCCTGAGTTCATTTGCCCGTCGCCTTCGCTGCTCAGCTCTTTCCCTCCATCCTTGTTCCAACAACTCCACGAACTTATTTTTTATTTCAAGCAATGGATCACAATTAATCAACTGGCCACACTCATATGCCTCTCGAAGCATCGCAGTTTCAATCCCGCCTTTCAAAGACAAATAGAATATCCCAGAATGCCTTGTGAACACACTGGAAAATGCATTTGAAAACCTGTACTCAACACTAAATTTCCCCAATGTTGGTACTGGAATCCTCTTGAACAGTGAAAGTGATAGCAACTCGTGAAAAACTCCTACTGTTCTCTTCTCCATCTCCGGCGAAGATTGTGCCAAATGAGACACATCCTCGTATGGCGATATGTAATCTAATTCTAACCAATCTCTAACCCATTCTCTCATTTCCTTTCTCAAAATGAATCCAAGAGGAAGCTTGTAGTCAAAATTAGGCCGAATACGAATCCCAGTAGATATGGATTCATCCTCAGCTTTTCTCTCAATCACTGATTTAGCAAAATCAGGGTTTCGAGAAACCAATTGAAGAAACGATTTTCCCTCTCCCGGACTCCCAACAATCTGAAAATATTCAGGGTATTTCGGCACTAAATTGACCAGAAAATCATTCGGAAACCCGAAGTCCCTCTTAACATGCATTAATTTATCAGTACTAAGCATTTTATCCTTCGACATCATCAATAACTTACACAATTTCGAAACGATCAACTCTTCATTTTCCATCATAATCCTCTTCTCTTCTTCAAGAAACCCCCTAAGTCGATCACTCGCGCGTAAGAACAAAACGGGTTCAGATTTAGGTTTGATTCTATCATAGTAAGTATCGAACAAACCTGGATTGAAATCCAAAAACGCCTTGACTGACACATTGAGGCGCAATCTCTCTCGTCGTTTTTCAAGATATCGAAGTGGAATTACCTGCCCTGGTTCGTTGAGAACTTCTCTCACAACGCGCGCGCATAGCTTGTACCGCTTGTCGTTCTCGATGGCTTCGTCCAATCTGTAATCTTTGCGCCAAACTACCTTCAAACTCGAAATGGGTCTGAACTGAACGATGATTTCTTGGGATAGGAAAGAGGGGTGAGGAGATTTGAAGCGGCGCAGATATGAGATGAGTGAACGAGGAGTGGAGAACATACCTCCGACCAGAGAGCGATCAGTGGTTGTTGGGTTGGCGAAGGCTAGCTTTCAAAACTGGCAAAGGTTTTTTGAGAGAATGTTGACTCAAATTTGAAATGTAGCTTCATTAGCAAATTGAAAATAATGATATATGACATTTTTTTTTTTCGAAAAATTGTACTAATGACTTAATCTTTTGGACTAGATACCATGATTTGAGTCCAAATCATTTGATTTTAGTTTTTAAATTTTAAAATTTGTCATTTCTTTTAATAATGAGATAACGAGGGTTGAGATTGAAAGTAATGCTAATTATTATTTGCTCATTTTGATAATTCTATTATAGGGCAGGGCAGGGTCGGACACGCACTTTCCATCCCCATCTCCATGACTTCTCTTGGTTACAAATAAATTTGTCATTGTTGATTTTACCTGTTGATGAACAAATAATATCTCAACAAATTTGAGCAAATAAAGTTGTCATTGTTAATTTTAACTATTGGATGAACGGATAATGTCTCAACATTATATTATAGAATTAATTTGAATGGAGAAGTTAATAAAATGATTATTTTTTCAAAGATGGAACCTAAAATTGAAACTTTTGTAACGATAATTAAGACCTAACATTGTCAAAATTACAATTTTACTCTAAAATTGAATTATGTTTTAATTTGGTTTTTTTTAAGTTCTAGACTTTACACTTTTAACTTTGATGTTACACTAAATTATCACTTTTAATCTTGTGATAATGTCTATTAATTTAGTGAAAACAAAACTCAAATCTCAAGCATAAAATGCAACTTTTTGAATTCAGTGAGATATTTTAAAATATAAATATTAGAAATTAACCTAAATTAATTTTTTTTTTTTAAAAAAAAAAAAACTCTTTAACTTGTTTTTTTTTAAAAAAAAACATTTTTATTCATTTTTGTTAGTCTGTAATAAGATAAAGATAGTATATCTTGTGATTCTCTCGACTATTGCTCCAAAATCTAGGGATCAAGATGCGATCTTTTCCCCTAAATTCTATTATTAATTGGTCAAATAAATTATCACACGGTGAACCAGATTGACGATAATGCCCAATTCCTTGCCTGCTAAGTAGCCCAGCTTCGTTAAACCCATTTGATCATCAATTCCCATTTTCCCACTTTTCCGATTCTCTATCTCTCGATCACTAGTTAGTCTTCATCCCTTTTTCTTCTGTTTTCTGTTTGATTGCTGACTAAGTTGAAAACCCAATTGAGATTTTGTCTTGTTATTCATTTTTTTCATCTGTCTTTTGAAATTTCTTCATTTGGGGTTGCATTATTAGCTTCAATTTACCCCCTTTTCTTGTTCTTTGGCGTTGTTTTGTGTACTCTGTTGCTTGGAGAATGCGTTAGCTATCATCTTGATTGAATAAATTTGTGAAATTTAACTCTTTGTTTGGGGTTTTGTTGTTGGAAACTTTTTGGGTGGTTTTGTTGGTTGACAAGGTACTGTTTGTTTGTTTCCTGCAGATTGATCTATTGGGGGAATGGATTTTGATAGTGTTTACAACTCTCTGAAGGAACTCTTTCCGGAGGTATTGCGTTGATATGATTTTGATATTTTTGCCTTTGCTAGTTTTTAATTGTTGTCTATGTTACAGGCAAAATTTTTGAAAATTTTGCTATTGGTTTGTTCATATATGGTGAGGTTTTAAGTATCTGTTCATTCTCAGGTCGACCATCGGATACTAAGGGCTGTAGCCCTTGAAAATCCTAAGGATGTCAATCTAGCTGTAATTGATATTCTCACCGAGGTTATCCCTCGGTGTCGTCAAGAAATTAAATTACCCACGCAGGATCCTCGTGTGGAGTTTGCATCTAAAATAGAAGAAGGTATCCCTTCTGAATTTTATTGTCTTGTTGTAGCATTTTTCAATTTCTCGGTGAGGTAGATAACCTTGTTTTGTTTTAACTTCTAAGTGTGTGTTTTGTTTTTGAGGGTTCATTTAATGTATGAACACATTTGAATGAAAGTCAGTAAAATGCTTCTTCTAAATACTTTTTATTAGTTTTAGAATTTCTGAAACCACTTTTGATTATTGAAAATTCTAAAAGGTGTTTTTTAATGGTTTAAAACACTTCTTAGCACTCTTTAAAATTCTAGTCTATCGCTACCGATTTTTTAAAAAAGCACTGTAGAAGACATGTCGAACACCCTGTCTGTATCTTGTATTATTTATTATTTTGTTCGGGTTCTTTGGAATCAGGTACAGTTGGTGATGAAGCATGTAATGATACTTCTCAAGAGAGTGGTGTGGCACATCTAGATGGAACAATGAATCAATCTGTCTCTGTAAATTATTATGTGGCTTGTGATGATTGTGAACGGTGTGAGAATACTGGAACTTCAAGCCTCTCTGTACCAGCCGACGCACAAGAAGACTGCAGTGAAGTAGAATTGAATTGTATAGCACCTGGAAAATCAAATGGTTTGATTCACGAAGATAGTATACATAATGATCGTGAACAAAGTTCTCAAATTACCAAAATCTGGAACCAGGTTACTGAGGATATCAAACAGAATAAGACATTGTTTGATGGAGTCAATCATTCTCTTCACATTTGTGATTTGGACTCCTTACTTGTGCAGGAATTACACCATGATGATCGACCCATCCCTGTGGATGAGAATTCTGATGGTCAGACTGTCAATCCATCTTTTGAAAATCATTCTCCTTTTCAATGTGTAATACAAGATCACTCAGAATTTGACCACGAGAAATCAAATGCAAATGGCACTTCAAATCCTAGGCCCAAGCAAGAAAGTTCTACTGGTGAGATGACTGCCATTGAAGATGGGTTGATGGGGCCTACCAGAACCACTCAGTCAGGCCAACCATGTAGTATTGATCTTCTTGACGAGATCATTGAGGATGCTAAAAGCAACAAGGTACTTGCTAACTTGATATTGAATAATCTCAGATCGAAACTTCTAAGTATGGTACTGCTCAATGTTTTGGATCATTTGTACAATAGTGCCTTCGCTATATTCCTTTAGTTTTAGTTTTCTTGGTTCTGTTCATTTATTAGGTTTAAATGAAACCACTATACTTTGGTGTGTCATTTTCATTTGGATTGTTTTTAGCCATCTGTCGGGGAGAATTTGCTACTTGAAATTGGGTGCTCAAACACATATTTGCGTATACATTTTCCAAGGTGAAATTGTACCATGCTGCAGTGTTGTTAGCTGTTTCATATTGCAAAATTTGTACTAATCTTAGCAACATTATCAATTCACCAAATAGCAATGGGATGTGAAGGTATTTGTTTGTTGGTTACTCTGTCCAATTGCTTTTTCTATCTGTCTTGTGTGAATTTTACTAACCTTGGGAGAACTGTAGAAGTTAGTTGCCAACAAGAAAGAAATTATGAATTTGAATTGCCATGTCTATGTCCTAGATTTTCAGAAATTACATGTACTCTGTCGTATCATTACAATATCCATGCTACTGAGTACCTTTGCAAATATGAAGTATCACTGTGTTATTAATTTGATTCTCCATGTCGTAAGATTTGGATTCTTGTATATAATGAAATTGAAATCTAAAAAGCTCTGATTAAGGTTAGGCTTGGTAGAAGACCACACTCCAAGGGCTCATATGATGCATTAGGATTAGTGATATGAGCTTATTTGTTGTGTTCTAAGCAATTAACCATTCTACAGATAACATTATTCTCAGCAATGCAATCAGTTACCAATAAGATGAAGGAATTGGAAGATATGGAGAAATACGTTGAAAAAGTCAAAGAAGACACTGTCAATACAGAGTCAGAAATACTGGCCAAAGTGGTGGAAATGAAACAGACAGTAGCACGTACTAAGGAAGCAAATGATATGGTGAAATATTATTGTTTTTAGATTCTGTAGGCACTGTATGGATTACACTTGTATGGCTTATGCTTGTATTTTTAATTAACGAGTGAAATTTCTTCTTCTACAGCATGCTGGAGAAGTTTATGGAGAGAAGGCGATTTTAGCAACGGAAACAAGAGAACTCCAATCTCGTCTCCTCAGCTTGTCAGATGAAAGAGACAATTCTCTATCAATTCTTGATGAGGTGTTTCTCTACTTCAATGATACGTTGTTGGTTACCATCTTATCTGAAACCTTTTTGGCCGTTGGCGATTGTTGTTTATAAGATTAAGGACCCATGCTTTGTGAAATATTTTGGTCTGTGTGGGCTTATATACATGATAACAAATTAATTTTGGATTTTTTAAATTATAATCAACTGAATTCTTTGCATGTAGTAGAGGTCTTTTTACGCATCTTTCTTTAATTAAAACATGTTAAACTATCTGATTTTTGTACGTGCCTTTCAAAATTATTTCGATTTTGCATTTTTCATTTTTCATATTTCAGGTTAAAATAACTTGTTCAGTTTTTAGTTTTAAAGTTTCGCTGAATAATTTTTAAACAGTAAGAAGATGTTAAAGCCACACTTTCTAAAACATTTTTTTTGGTTTTTTGAAATCGAACCCCCTTTTTGACCCTTTATGAACACCTTATAGTCATACTCATAACCCCTCTGTCTTTTTGACTCTATCTCTATCTGCTCTCCTTATACTACATATTTCTCTTGAACTTTTCTTTTTTTTTCCTTCACTTACTTAGAGAGATCTCTCTGTAGTTATTTCCTATTTATTCTATCTTACATATTATAAATATAAATATGATGATAAAGTTTGAAAGGTATACTGATTTAGAAAAACATTTTTTTTTATGGTTGAAAAATGAAAATAAGTATTTTATAACCATCGTATTATTGATTTCATAAGTAATATCAAATAAATCTTGGCTTTCTTAAGGAAAAAAGAACAGAAGACAAATTATTTTTTTAAGGAAAAAGAATAGAAGATGAAATAACGAATAGTAAAAATTATATAATATGTTTCTGATTTTTTGGTGTTCAAAAAATAGAAGATTAAAATTAGTTTCCAAACACATTATGTTTAGTTTTGTTTTTAAGGACAGAAAACTAAAGATAGCTTAAGATTTAGTTATTCCTAGCCATGAGAGTCATTGTCTATGAAAGATTACTAGTTGAAGAATAACTTGTAAATGTTCTGTCATCCAGATGCATACCACTCTTAAATCTAGAATGGCTGCATTAGAAGCTACGCTGAAAGCATTAGAGGAAGAAAAGTTGGCTAAGGAAGAACATGCACGGAACGCTCTTGCCGAGCAGGAGGCCCTCATGGAGAAGGTAGTCCAGGAATCAAAGATACTTCAACATGAAGCAAATGAGAATTCCAAGGTAACTAACCATAGTTGTATATGTCGAGGTGGAACAAAAATTATCATTTCTGAAAAAAAAAAACTAGATAACTTTTAGAATACCCAAGACGAATCACGAGAGGGCTTCTTTGCATCACCCTGTGTGTAATGCACCCTACAGAAGGGAGTTGGTTATTGACTACTGATATTAATAATTTTTTTCAATGCAGTTGCGAGAGTTCCTAGTCGAACGTGGACAATTAGTTGACGTGTTACAGTAAGTTTCTATCTTCTATAATCTTGGACAACTAGATGGTGTTGTAGACTTTGTTGTACATCACATGAAAAACAAAAAAAAAAAAAAACCCTGCATGCTAATGATAAGCATTTTCATAACGAATATGAACTTGTGCCGTTAGTTGTTCCTTTGTTATAAATTCTATGTCCTCGAACTATCATTAACTGCTTTAAGATGTTGGAACTTCTATCTCTGTATGTGAAAATGAGAACACTACATTGTATGCTTGCAGGGGAGAAATTTCTGTTATTTGTCAAGACGTGAGGCATCTGAAAGAGAAGTTTGACTTGGAAGTACCACTAAGCAAATCTCTTTCCTCTAGTCAAACAAGCTTCATTCTAGCTTCATCCGGTTCATCTCTAAAAACCGCAGCTAGCGATTTGGCTCGTTTTTCCCCAATCCTAACAGACACAGCAGCTCATCTGGATGCTGAGAAAGGCACATCATCAAATCACGAAAAGGAAGGAAACCAAGCATCCTCGGTCAGTAGCTCTAGCTTGGCGTCAAACAATCTTGAAGAAGAAGGATCAGAAAGAAACCATTTCAAATCATCATTTTCCGATGATGGGTGGGATGTATTTGACAAAGATGCTGAGTTCTCTTCATATTTTGTGGATGCAAAAGAAAGCTTGAAGGAGTTTTGAGGAGAGCCCTGAATTGAAGATTTGTTAGGCTGGCCCTATGCTTTCTGCTTCAGTTTTATGTAAATTTGGGTAGTTAAGAGGCCAAATAAACTTCAATCTCTTGTACATATAGATGGATTGGGAACTTTTCTGAAGGGGTTCAGATTTATTTTATCATATTTGTTTTGGTTCAGTATACAATACAATGGATTGGATATGAGATGTTCTGTTGTGATCATAAATGTAATGGTTATAGAGCTACTTTGGATTGTTCTGTCCTGACATTTTGTTGTTCAATTTCAGCTATCTTATTGAGTTGGGACTGAGATGGAACATTTTTATATCTTGAGAGTAAATTTAAAAATTTGAGGAGGGTCAGGTCTTTCATTGTACATAATGAATTGCTACTTTTTTCATACTTTCGTTTACATGACACTCGTACGTATATACTCAAGAATTCATTAACATTTTCATAATACGGTCATTTTTAAAACATAAGCAATAAAATGTCACTATGTTTATTTCAATCTAACTCGTTTGGTTCTAGGCAAATATCGATAAGATTCAAGTTTTCTTCTAACTTTGACAATGATGAAAGAAGTCCTCTAAAAGCGTTATATAATCAAACATCGTATAATCAAATTTACAAAGGATTAAAAGTTGGCCTAAATATGGAAACAAAAGAAACCCCTTGAATGTTTAATTAATCTAAGGTTAGGGTTAACTTGAATGTTTAATTAAATCTAACAAGCTTTCTTTAAAAAAAAAAAAAAGTTTTGTAATCGATTTTGAAATCGACTTTGTTATATGCTTATATTGATACTCAATTCTTACTACTCGTTACTCACTCTTTTTTAATTTTGAATTTTCTTTTCCTCTTTTGTGAATTCATTAATATATGTTTCGTTTTTCCTTTCTCTATTTTTTTTTAATTCTCATTGGTCACTACTCACTCTCGTTACTCATTACTAACTACTTGATATGTTAAAAGGAAGAGTAGTTCGGAAAAAAATGTAAAAAAAAAAAAAAAAAAATCAACAAGAACAAGAGTCAAGTATCAACACACATGTGTTCAACGCATCACTTTTGTAATTTAACCTATAATGAGGCAAGTAAAAGATTATAAGACTTCTTAAAATGTAAGTCGGTCATCGATACGATTAAAATTGCGGTACACGACCTTATTTAAATCTCAAATTGGAAAAATGTCCAAACCTTTAGGTACCCAACATATGCCCAATCAAATCTTTTGAAATGCAAAATCTTTATACATTTTTCCCTTCATTTCTCATATTAATTCACCTAATAACCAATAGATATATATAAATATCAGCATACTACAATAATTTTGACTTTAATTGTCAATTCATAACTAACATCAAATATGTATGATAACGGATTACAAACTGACACCGTAATCTGTCATCATATCGCGTGTCATCACATGATACGTTACGAATGATCTTTGATGATAGTTCTAAACCGCCATCAAAGCTTCTGATATCATGTAGATACCCTGGCGGTCGCTTACGATGACAGTTTTAAACTGACATCATATTCCATGTCATCGTAGGCATTCCAAGTGTGTGTTGATATCAATATTTTGTCGAATTATCGGTAGAATTGAAGCTTGATATTGAGTTCAAATGTTGTAGTGATGTGATTGAACGAACCATTGACCTTCCAGCTTCAACCTTTAGGAAGGTAATTTCGTTTCTTTGTCCATTGAATTATGCTTAGATTGATAATTTAACTCTCAATCAAGCAGGAAAACATAAAGTTAATTATCAATGAATTGTAGTCCAACCAAGTAAAAAAGTCAATAAGTCAAACCAAAAGTCATTATAATCAAATGAGTGTTATAATCTAATAAAGTTAGCCCAAAAGTCATCAAATGGAAGCAAAAGTCGCCACGTGTGTTGAAAATAAATCAAGTGAGACACAGTTACTTTGATTCTAGTGGGTTTGTAACCTAACGAAATTGTAAAAAGAATTTCATCGTAATGAGCAAGACTACCAACTACAAAATAAATCATCACTTAACCAATAGAGCTATAAATCACTCAACCTAATTAATGGTTAGTGGCCTAAGACGTACACCTTAATTAAAAATAGGCATGAGATCCTATTAAGATCATCTTCGAAGTTGGTCATCATACCTAGGCTTTAGATATGACCACCAACTAGTGGTTTGTCGTTATACTATCTTTATTCTATCAAATTTGGTCACAAAATCAACATATCTCATTGAGAAATGCCAACACTAATAAAGATCATCGACAAAAGTAGCTATCTTTTGGCCTCAACAAAACTCTTTTCTTAACCAAACTTTTTCGTTGGGATAACTCATCTCCGACACTTTTCTTTCTTTACATTTTTCGATACATTATTTTGCTAGCTTAAATAAACTCTTCGATCTACGTCAATTTAAGTATCGAAGGACATTTAACAAAAATATCGTACAAAACAGAAAGAAATGAAAGAAAACTCAAACTCATACAATTACTTCACAATAATTCCATATATGCAGAATAGAGAATGGAAGAAAGCAAAGCAAAGAAAATGAAAATATACATAGAAGTAGTTTATTAAACTCCTACTAATTCAAAGATCTAAGCTTGAATTTCCACTCTCCATCAGCTGATTTGACAAGAACTAGAAAAGCACTTTTGGTTGAGAGAGATTTATATATATATATATATATCATATATACATAATGTATGTATTATATTGGTTAATCACTCCAAGAAAGAAGAATAATTGCACATTTCCATATGATATAAAGCCTTCCTTTGTGTTGTTTCAAGTGCTTTGAAACTTGGCCCCATGAACAGCTCTTTGACTGTTTTTGCTCTTTCTTTGCTGCTGCCATTGGTGATGAAATGATCAAAAGAGACCCTTAATTTTCTCAGTTTGAGTGATATGTTTGTGATGGGATTTTAGGGTTCAAATATATAGTGCTTTCATACCTTTTTTTTTTCCTATTCATTTTTTAATCATGTTTATTTTCATGTCACAAACCGAAAATTGACATCCATCACAACATCATTCAAATAAATCTTTATTGAAATATCGACTTTTCAAGAACGTAAGAGTCACAAGATTTCGATATTTTGATATGATCGAGTGAATGCTAAACCACATAAAAAATTTGATCAATTAACAAAGAAAAAAAATAATTTGTAAATAAATTGAATTAAACAAATATATATTCAACCAATCAAAACGACATTATGTGTGGTTGGTTGATGCCTATCGTAACGTATCTTTTGCACTTGTTTAGTGTCAAACTCTCTTACGGTGTCCCTCGTTTGAATAGCTTTTGAATGTCATAATTTAAAAGTTGCAATACCTTCTTTGCAAACTATTTAAGATACCAAAAAGTAGCTTTATATATCAAAATCAAAACATATGCAATTTAGTTTAGATACTCTTCCCTTTCTAAAGTTGCTCTTGAGTATCAAACTTATGGAAAATATCTATTTAATATGTTATTATCCTCTTCAAGTATTGCTTTAAGTATATCAAACTTATTGTGCAACATTTGATTGACAATCCATTTAAAGATTTCACTAAAGTTGATAAGTTCGAAGTAAATCGTGCTCGTATAACATCTGATTATGGTACTTTAAATCATCGTTAAGCCTAAATTTATTTAACAAAATTGAAATATAGAATAATCAAAATTTATTTCCCTTAAATGATGTTTATATTAAAATTCTAGTATAGATCAACCAATTAGTGAGACATACAACTAATATTACCAATCTTCTTGAGAAAACAAAAAATTGGTTATTGCTCATTTACTTTCAAGAACTCGTATACACTAAGACAGAAGTCTTATCCATTGATAGATAGAACTTTAATAGCAGCTAAGCCTAGAGGGAAGTTGTGAGCATTATGTTCATGCATAACTTCCATACTAAGATAGCACGGTTAATAATATCAGCCCAGGTATTAATTACACGACCTTGACTATCAACTACAAATTGGTTGAAATTGAAACTATTTAAGTTGAAAGTCATAGTGCTAATACCTAAAGCGGTGAACCAGATACCTACTACAGGCCAAGCAGCTAGGAAGAAATGTAAAGAATGAGAGTTGTTGAAACTAGCATATTTAAAGATCAATCGACAAAAATAACCATGAGCAGGTACGATATTATAAGTTTCTTCCTTTTGACAAAATCTGTAACCTTCATTAGCAGATTCATTTTCTGTGGTTTTCCTGATCAAACTAGAAGTTACCAAGGAACCATGCATAGTACTGAATAGATAGCCGCCGAATACACCAGCTACACTTAACATGTGAAATGGGTGCATAAGCGAAATCTCACTTATACTAATTACTTACAAATATAACTTATTTTTATTATTCGTTGTTTATTACTTCTCCGCTTACTATTAGGGCTCTTTTCATGTATAGCACAATTGTCAACTTATTTACAAATATAGAAAAATGACAAAAAGGTTTCATTTTGTCGTTTAAAATAATTTCTCTTATTATTATTTTAATATATATCTAATAAAATGTTAAAACATAAGGATAAAACTCAAAATATTTTTTTTTTCTTTTTTGACCTAAAATGAAAGATCAAGTCTCTAACCTGCAAGTGATAATTAATGCATGCTTAATACAAGTTGAACCCGCTCATTTTGGTATGAAACTCATAATGTTGTATATTTATAGTTGTTACATTAATAATAAAAAAAAATATTAATAGTTATTTTAGTTGATGTAAGTTTGAATTTGCAAATATTTTAAATAATAGCTAAATTGTTGAAAATTTAAAAAAAAAAATAGATAACTATCAAATAGGATATATACTGAGGGGGAAATTATTAATACTTTATAATTTATTATTGACTGTTATCTTAATTTTTTAAAATTATCTATAAGTTACAATATAGTTAATTTTGATTATAAATTCTGACAATTTATAGTAATTAAACAATTAATTAATAACAAATTTATTCCCAATTATTTGGTTTCAATTGATTTTTTATTCAAATTTTCAATAAATATATTCTTACAATACCACAAAAATAACAATATTGTAATTTAGTGGTGTTGGAAGAGATTTTTGTGAGTTTTAACTCATAATGTATGGTGGTTGAGAGAATGTTGGTTGTTGAATGGATAACAAGGTAGACAAAGTTGTCTCCTTGACAATGCTTATATGAGAGTGACATTTCATTGACCAATTGATGGATGTTCATTAATTCTTCTATTTCATACATCTAATAATGTACCTTTGTAGCCTAGCCATTCATCCCTTAGGGCCGACATGTCGGACACTTATTGCGTGGATTTGTGGGTTTGATTAGATTCGATTTTCTGATATTTTTAGGTGTAACATAATTGTTGATCAAGTCATATGTTCTTATGATGTCGAGCAATCTTTTCTAAATTAAGAATTCTTCTTATTTAATTCATTTGGTTTTATTAGGTTTTAAATAAAATTCTCGTGTAAATTATATATTTTAATAGAAATTCATACCAAGTTTAATTTATCTACAAAAGTATTGTAAATGTATTGTGAAGCCTTTCCTTTTTTCTAGCATTGTGGTTGATGTATTGAAGCTTAGGGCTATCTTCATTAATCATATAGTTAATTGTATCGTATTCAAATTGTTTTTCTTTTCTAAACTTCACATCTTTACACTCTCTTTTTCTTTGACCAAAGTGAGCGTGCAATCGTCGACGGATTTAACATTGGTCTAGGAGAGCTCGAGTTCTCCTTCAACACTATACTCTTTGTATATATAATCCAATAAAATTTCAATAATTGTAGTAGGTCAGTGATAAATGCATCTCTCAGTTCCTCAATAAAATTTCTATACAACTTTTATTCATCGACAAAATTTCTAAATGTGCCACTGCGTGCAACCAGACAAGATGAGCTATATATCACATTATGTTTTGGTCCAATATTCTGTTTTATAATGCTCATCTATAGGTATATTAGCTCATCCAAATTCTATAGGGTGGGTCTATATATTGAAATAAAGCTCATACATAGATTATATTATGTTTAGAGTATGAATTAAGCATTGGGTCTAAATTTAGAGGTTGTCAAATTATATTGACATCAATAATATAAGAGTACAATTATGTCTCATGAAGGTTGTTATTTTTTTTAAATGGTAGTATCCTATTGAATATCTAGTAAGAATGAATTTCATATTGAGTATATTAAAATCTAATCGCAAAGTTCTTAGAGATAGACAATGCATATCGTTCAGATCACTCTCAAGCATAAATTAAGTCAAGAAATTCTTTAAATTTGTGTACGGAAAGTCTTTGAATTGTCGTTTATTGATCCTTGAATTTTCAATTTGTATAGAAAAGTCTTGAAATTTTCAAATTGTATCTGGTTTCTAATATATTCAATTTTTTTAAAAAAATAAAAGCAAAATAGTAAAATGAATTGATTATTGATCTACTCAATGCAAAATTTAATTTTATGTATAATTGAGCTCTAAGATTTCAGTGGATATATAAATTTGTTAAAAAGAAAATAGGTCAATAATATATTAAATGAATTGAATAATTATACACAAATTGAAATTTTAAGAATCTATTTGTCACCTTTAAAGTTTCAAGAGCTTATCAGACCTAAAATTTAAAAAATAGAAATATGTTGGCTACTTTTTAAAGATAAATGACATATTGAACGCATAGTTGAAAGTTCAATTATCTATTAAATACTTTTGCAAGTTCCCACTAAATATAGAAAGAAAATTGAACCTTTTTTGGACTAAACTTGTAGTTCAACTTAATAGTTATTAATACGAAATACCAAAGAAATCAATTGATCCTTAATATTGATGTCTAACCCTCTAATTATAGATATTTTCATTCTTATATATGGTCTTATTTTAGTACAACAAATATGAAAATGGAAATTGAACCTCTAACATCTTGAGAGGTAATACATGTCACCAACCACTAAGCTTTCCTCCTTTGCCTCCATAGATAACGTCACAAGTGTTTATTTTTGCACTTATAAACGATCATGGTTCATTTGAATTGACTTTCTAAGTGTTTATAGACATTTTTTTGCACTTATAAACGCTTTTTCAAATGCTTAGAAAGTCAATCCAAACATGCACTTCACAAATGAGATTTCATCTCTCTTTTGGGAATCAGTGTGCTTAGTTCTTCAAGATACCTTTGTATTATTTCTTTTTCTTTTTTTTTTTTTTTTTTTCTGAACATGGTCATCAATTATTTTCATGTGCTTTGTATTATTTCACTCATTTATTCAAACCCCTTTTCTCATCTTAAAAGTGCCAATATTACATCACATGTAGAGTGGAGAGAACCTTTTTTCTAATGACTTGGCCTTCCATAATAATGCATATCCTAAAGATTAATACCAATCAAACAAATATACATGCCAAATAACAGTCTCCAATAATATTACACAACCCTAAGAACAGCTACTACATACATTCCCTCCAAATTCAAGAGAAAAAAAAACACACACACACACACACACACCTTGGATTATTACTGTTTATACAATACAATAATCACAGCCAAAGAACATCTTCACCATTTTTTTTCCTTTTTTGAAAGGATCTTTACCATTTAGTTATATTCTAATTCTATTGATGTCTTCAATTAATTTAATTCATGAACTTACATGAGTACAAGGTCAAAGGTCAGCTGTAACTGAAGCAATTCCCAACGCTTTTTTGATGTCATCCTGAGTCCAGTAGTTAAGAAGAAAAAAAAAACTACTACAATCAACAACCAATCCGTTTCATTTTCAAGGAAACAGGTTTTATGGAGTTGCTTGGACAACATACCTCAATTGCCAGTGGATTGGTGGTCGGACCGTAGCGGTTGATGACAACCCCTTCCTTGTCTACCAAGAACTTGGTGAAATTCCACTTTATCCGGGAGCCTAAGAACCCATTGCTAGTTGCTTTCAGGAACTTATAGACAGGCGCCGTGTCTGGACCATTCACTCGTACCTAAATGAAGCAAAAAAAGGGGTATATGATTGTGGACTCTCAATAGAGAACTTACAAAATTCTTGATTTTTAAGAAACTTTTGGGAATGTTGTTACGTTGCTTTGGCTTTCAAGGTGGGAAATAGGTTGTTGTACCAGGCTGCACCGAAGGGTTTTTTCAAAAAAAGAAAACCTAAGTACCAAATTCATATGCCGTTGAAAAGTAAGTTAATATATATATATATAATAAAAATTTAAAAGAAATAAACTAATCATTCATACTCTACAGGAATTCTATCTGTTGTGATAGTTTAAATCATAGGAACTCCAGGAAGCGGCTCAAATAACAATGACATCAAACCGTATGTGGGATTGTAGGAAGTATTTGGCAAAAGGTGATACTTTATTATCATGTATCCAAAATCTTCATGGCAAACATAAGAACAGAAACTCACCGTTGAAATTTTGAATATAACCGAGTTAATTGCACATAATCAGAAATATGATTCTTAACATACAGTGAAAACAAAAAACAAGGCTTCTCTTTGTAACATTTAGAAAACCATCATTACCTTTTGGAAGATTGGAAATTCTGCCTTGTACCTTGTACAAGCAAATTCTTGAGCCTCCTCGCTCGTTCCAGGCTCTTGCTTCAGAAACTGATTGCATGGAAATGCCAGTATTTCGAAATCTGAGGACAGCAAATAAAAACCAAAAGAAGATAAAGTAAGATTTAATACCGTAATCTAGGTTCCAAAGAAGGGGGGGAACCCCGGGGATATATCCATATGTCATACAATTTGAGATCTTTATTTTTACCTTTACAGTTCAATGACAAGTCAAAAACCACTTTCCTCCTACACTGTCAGACAACTGCCAACACTACGATATTGGATTACCAAAGAATCTCATAAAATATTAAATCCTAAGTAGGTGTCCAACATGAGATCAGCCCATCCTCTCTAGGCCGGTTAATTATTATTATCAACCATTTGGTAACCCATGGTGGTTCAAGGTCTTTAAGTTTAGAATCCACAACAGTGATACCGAGCAGAATGGAAAAACAAAATGCACCCCCACACAGAACACCTTTTTGAAAAACTAAAGAGAACAACAGAGAAAGGTTTTTGTTGAAAGTTCTTGTCTCCAAAAATGAGAAAATTTGTTTCCTTCTCTCCCGTTCAGAAAAGTTATTCTTTCACAATTTCCTTTAATTGACCACACCATTCGTGAGAAAGCTTAACTGCACGTGAAGTTGTTGTTTCTTGCTAGAAGAGTGACAAAGAAATAAGGCCCGTCTTTTCTCAAGACAGGGCTCAGACACGCACCACAATCAAAGGAATAATGCCTGTCTTTCCTCTCTTTCCCTTTCATTGTTTTCTCTTTAATTGTTAAGTGTGGTTCACAAAACCCTTTAGATATTTTCTTCAAACAATATGCATAAAAAAGTCTATCTATATGTGTATGCAGTTACAAACAAATTCATAACTCTGTATCACATGGGTAAAATTCAATTCATCAAGCAGCAGGTAAAGCTATGAAAAGATCGACAACAAAAAGGAAGAAATAAAACCTTGATCCTTGTATCGATTGTAAAGGTCAGTCAACTGCGTGTAATTCGAATCCGTAAACCCACTGTTCAAATGCCAAAAAACACAAAACAAGTAAAAACATAAGTAATAAAGCCAAACATCAAAGACCCACAAAGAAACAATCAACAATAGAAAGCAACGAACAAACCATTTAGACGCAACATTAACCACAAGAAGAACTTTCCCCTTATAGTCATTGAGGTTTACGTCTTTGCCTCTAAAATCCTGCACCCCATAAGCACGATCTCATCAAGCAAATAAAAAGAATGGAGGTCTCAATAAGAAAAAAGACGAAACAGAGATCGAGACATAGAGAAAGAAAGAAAAAGTGAAATGGGGTTTTTGGGGAAAAGGGGAAATTAAAACCTTGACAGTGAATTCATGGATGGATTTCTCGGTCACTGATTGAGACGCCCCCATCTTTTCAGATTTGTGATCTGTTGAATACGAATAAGAAGAAGAAGACAAGGGATTACTTCAATTTTGATCGTGAATAAGGATTTGGAATCGATCCTTTAATGGAACCCTAGAAATTCCCAACTGGATTCCTATTTGCTTCGATGGTTAGAGAAGTTACTTGTTATCGATCATCATATCTTCACATTGTCTATAGATTGATTGATATCTATGTGAATTAGGTAAAAAAAACTAAGATAATATTATACTGTTATTTTCAAATCTATAATGAACCGCCCTGCCTACTGCTGTAGGGCTACATTTGTTGTTTTACAGATTTTGTTCCAGAGATTTTAGACATACATTTATTATTTTAAAAGATATAAGAGATTTATATTTGAAGTATGAATAGTTTAATTATTTCTAAATAAATATAAACTATTCATTGCTGTTAATTTTAATCGATCGTTAAATATAAATATATTATTTATTTTAAATTTCAACTAATATTTTTGTTAATATTTTATTTTACGTTAACTATTTAATATAAATTATTATGGTTAATTATTAATATTCTAATTAATTTATAGTAATTTAATTATTTTTAGTAATTAATTTAATTGTATTTAGTTAAAGATATTTTTTTATTTATTAACTAATTAATATAACAATAAACTATTTTTATGTTAAATTTAAATGATCTTGGCATTTAATTACATAATTATTTATTTTATTTTTTACAAATTATTGAATTGAACATAAATACTTAACTTTGAAACATTAATTATCTTGCACATTCAAATACAGACATTAATTATCCTAGACATTTAAAATCCAAACATTCAAATCTCAGATATTTAATATCTATACCTATGAAACAATATACGGGATACAAACGGCCCATATACGTCTATCTTCTATATTTGTATATATTTTTTTAAAAATTATCATTTAAAGTAATTATCCTATGAAATATGGTTAAATTATAAATTTGATTCCTATAATTAAAAAAAGTTTAAATTTAGTTATTATAATTTCAAATTAAAATTTAGTTCATGTGGTATGATAGAACTCTGGGGATTATTTATGAAGATTTTATTAGACTTTTTCTTTATCGAACTATAAAGACTATTTAGTAGATTTTATCAAATGATAAGGCTCAAATACTAAATTTCTCTAAATTATCGAAACTAGTTTGTTATTCGAGATCAATTGTACAAATTTTGTTATTCTAAGTTCATTTTGACAAAATAAAATATCAATTAAAACTCATGGGACTTTGCACCATGTGTTAAATTTCATGAAGATTATGTCATAAATTATTTTTTTTTGTTGATTGGGAGGAAGTTGGGACCAAAGCAATGTTATTTCAAGGAAGTTATACCCTTTTTTTTCTTTCTAAATTATACATATGAGATGTAGAGTTAAGCTATTAATCTTTGACTTTGACATAGTAATGAGTTTCTCGTCCACCAAGTTGTACTCGGATTAGGAAGTAAATTTTAGTTGATGATAATAAAATTGAGTAAAAGTAGTTTTTTTTTTAAAAAAAAAGAAGTAACAAGAACTAAACCACGAACCTCTTAGTTACTAATATTGTGATGTCCATCAAACTACGTTCATTTTGTTAAATACAAATAGTTGAGATATTCATGAAAAGAATAAACTATTTGTTGTCTTTTTGCAATTTATTATTACATTAATATTTATTCTTTTTATAGAGTAATAATGTTTAATCTTTTCGTAGAGTAGAAGATTGAATTAATTGAGATGTAATTACTAAAACAATATCATAATGAAAAGGGGTTGAATTTTACCAAAACGAGCTTAATTTAGCGATTATTGACATGACCTTCCATCCAAGTGATAAGAAGTTCGAATCATCCACCACAACTCCAATTGTTGTACTAAAAAAAGAAAGAAAAAAAAGAGAGATAAATTCTCATCAACAATTTAATATCGTCGTTAGTTCTCCATTATGCTAACAAAAGCTAACGTCTAAGTATTATATTCATTCTATATCTTTTAAAATTTAAAATAGAAAACAAAAATCTCTCCAAGAGAAGATGAGAAAGTGGAAGAGGAGAAGGATATTCCTAATCAAACCCATAGACATTACTTCCTAGACATGATGCAACTTTCTTAATTTAAGATAAAGCTATCCAACCCCCTATTGTATTATCTAATTCACCCCAGTAATACAATGAAATCACAGGTAGGAGGCTCAAGAAATTTTGCAATACATACTTCGTTCATACAACATTTTATTTACTTATAACAAATATATATATATATATATGTACATACATATATATATATGTATATATATAGTTCAACTTCCATACAACATTCTATTCCACCAATCATGCAAACTTCTTTCTGGTTTCTTCCTGGTTTTCTATGTTGTTTTACTGTATTTTCAAATTCACGCCCTCAAAGAAATGTCTTAAAGGACTTCAAAATATAGATCGTACAAATTAAGGGTAAGGAAGTTTGAACCACAAACCTTTTGATCCTCAATGTACATTAATGTCAGTTGAACTAAGACTTTTGTTGAACAAAATATAGATCACAATTAATAATTAATAATGTGCAGAACAGCAAACAATGACTCCAAAAAGTTCGTCTCAAAACCCATCCAAACAAACCAGCCACAAATATACACAAACCATAAACGAGGAACAGGGTCTTAATTATTATAAAAAAGCACTGCAAACAGAACAATCCTAACCCATTCATTCAATGAAATTCTATAGAACTAATCTTATCAATATGTGATTCTAACATATCTATTATTAGATCAAAATGCTGAGACAGCCTCCTTTAACCTCATTAGAGAAAATTCTTACACAACAAGATATTCACCAGAATACTTGCAGGTATGAAAAGGAAGATCTATATGTAAATGAATATACAAAAGTTATGACGGAGAACCGCCATGTATTTCTAATGTTGAACAAGTAGCTGCTAACATAAGTACCTTACATTATGTTGAGTTATTGAAAATTTCAAATGGGGAAGGAGAGAGAACAGGAGACAGGGTGTTGTAAAAAAGCATCGTTGATGGGATGAATTTTGCCATTACTTTTGCTTCAGAGGAAGCAAGAGGCAAAAGATACAAGCTCAGTTTTTCCTTCCATAACTAAGGCATGGGGATGGGGAGATAAGAGTTACTGAGGAGGTAAAGAGGTAAGAATCCTTTTTAACAACTCTGCCCTTGTATATTGATAAACTACCCAGTGAAGGGCTTTCCAAGTGATAAATTATGCTAAAAAAATTGGATACTCGAAGAGTTCTAAATAAAAAGAAAAATGGAAAAACTGCATAAACAGCCTACATAATTACAGTTCTCAAACCATCTCTACAGTGGATCCGGCCTAACCGCCCAGCATCTGCATGAGAGGAGAGGTTGATATATTAACTATGTACACCATCGGCACATGTGGATTCTGATACCGTTCGCACCTTTGTAGAACCATGCCAACGTCTCAAGAAGTAAGCTAAAAAATCATTTCTACCTGCAACCCCCGATGGTTTCACAGTTGGTGCAAAACTTCAAAAATAAAGTAATAGTGAACTTTATAACAATTAGTTACCGTTTCTAGTAATTAGATCGTGTTTGTGTTTCTTCATCTTGGTCGCCAAAAGCTAGGACCTGAAATACAAAGAATAAATGAACACTGTCCAAGCCAAGCAGTTTACACTTATAAAAGAGTGCATTCATCTTAATGATCTTTTGTACACCAGAAGTGATATCATTGATGACATATGGCATCATACTTATATTTTTTTATTGATATATAGCTGAAAATAATTGCTATAAATTTAGACGGTTACCTCGATTTGAAACACGCACGGGGCGTTCATAAGGTTGTCTGTACGGCATGGAGTTTCTACTGTTTATATCTCGCGAGGGAAATCTCCACCTCTGGCTATGTAATCTTGTTGGTTCACATGGAGTTCCACCACAAGAAACAGGGCCATAGGATGTTCTACCTCTATCGTGATACCGAGAACCTATATCGAAAAAGAAACAAGGTACCCACATTAAAATATTATAACAAAATTAGAAGAGATACATGGATACCCAAAACTACAAAATTCATATATCTCCCATATTGATCTGTCAAATATGCTACAAACTTTTACCATAGAAAGGTCGTGGAACCCTCCAGTTATCATGTGGTTCATAGGAGTAATGCCTCATTCTTTCATGGTCATTGTAGAAGCATTCGCCATCTGGGTCGTCTGCATAGCGGAATCTACTTGAATAAGAAGCAGGTGGGTCCTCCCACCGAGGCTTCATACGATGGTCTCCATGGACATAGGTAAATTGATCTTGTGGTGGAGGATGGGGTGGTCTTAAGGGGTATCCCTTATTGTGCAATGCAGTAGAATCATCTCGCTGGCCATTGTTCAATACTCTACCAGGCATATTGCTGAAAGAACGAGAAGTAGATTCCGGCATCTGCATCTGAAGATCTCGACGTTCTGAAGCAGAGTACTGCCCTGCATCACTCGTTCTTTGTGTAATTCCAGATGCATTCGATGAAGCAGGATAGTGTACTGTGTCAGCTGTTCTTTGAGTAGTCCCAGATGCATTTGATGATTGAGCCACCAGTTGCATCGAACCATCTTGAACATTCTGCATTACGTAACAACACACAGGGGAAAGAATTACAAAATTTTAAGTAGAATTAAAAGAAAGAACAAATTAAGAAAAAGAAAAGGTGCTAACGTTTGTCTCCATATAGGAGCGGTCCAACTCAAAATCACTGGCACATGAATCACTCCTGGAGAATGAAGGGGGCAAAGGTGGAGGCTGGGGAGGAGGGGATGATGGAAGTGGTGGACACGATGGCAGCACATCCTGAGGTAGTGGAGGAGCCATTGGCGGAGGAAAATGTTGCTCAAACTTATTATCCACAGCCTCAACGGCATTAATAACTACGGAATTAGAGGAACTAATTTCAACTTCACAAGGGGGAGCAACATCTTCCATTTCAAGCTCGCCATCAACATCTTCCAGAATATGCCTACGTTTCTGCATAACAGGAACAGACTCAAATTCTTCACAAGCTTGAGATGTGTACTCGGGAGTAACAGCCTCAAAACTCCCTCCATCAGAATCACTTCCCTCATCTTCGTCCTTAAGCATTCGAGGCATGGAGAAACCAGGGATTTGAAAACTCGAATTGCTGCCAGAGTAAAAGTTAAAAATGGACACATTCTAGCAGTTACAGACTACTTTTAATAAAAAAAACTAATTTTAGGAAAATTGACAACATATTCAAACCTTCCATATTCATCAACAAGCATGCCCTCCATTTCCCTGAGAGGATCATCTAGTGACCTTTCGGTTCTGGATGAACGCCGAGAGTAGGCACCAACGGATGATGAGCCACTGAGTGACTCTAGTTCTCGGATATGATGACGAACTATTGGTTCTGGAAGAACCCCTCTCTGTGACCAAAGCCTTAAAACCTGTAGAAGACCATGAAGGGTGAGAAAGCCAAAACATCGGGATATTGAAACAAGAGATTGAACGAAATATCATTTCAAGTACTTAGGATTATTGAGACCTTAATGCACTGTTTACGATTTTCCTGTGCATTGCTTCCGGGAGGAGCAACAGCAGCCAGGAGTCGTGAGAGCACCAACTGGATGGCTGGTGGGTAAATGTCAGCAACATTGCCTAGAGAATTAACAAACATCTTCATATGAAGTTTACAAAGAAAAAATCTTCATTAGATAATAACTACTGCGATAATTAAGGTCAAATGATTTACCTTTTAGGTTTTGAGAGCTCTGGGTGATTGAATCAATAAGAAAGAACAGGTCCAACTTTTTATGCAAGCTTGATTCCGTGTCCAGAGTTCGAGTGAGGACTTCAACCACCTAAAGAAAATTTTGATTCAAATGAATGAAAAAGAAGTCAAATAATAAATAGAAGTTGAGAAAAAAAAAGATATTATTGAATCAACATAGTTTGACCTATTCACTGAACGGGGAGCAAAAGAAGCAGTTTTTTTTTTCACAACATTTTGAGAAAATTATTGTGCAAGAAAGAAAATTTAAGTCCTATCTTATGACAAGCAGTATGCTCTTGTTCTTACGTTTCTAGCAGTCTAGCGGCACAGGAACATAAGATGGTTATTATAACAGGTTATCACGTCATATAATATATATTCGTCTGTCTCCGTTTTCTGATATCACTTCAAGGAATTTTTCATAAAAAATATAAAGAGATGTCTCTTCTAAAAATTAGCTATTATCCATAACAGGAAGGATTTGTTTCTTCCCACAGTCTAAATCAATCATAAAATGAGGCTAGATATTCTGCAAAAGAACCATGGAAGATTCTATATCTGAACCCGTTCTAAGAGTGTGTAATGGTATAATCATATGCTAACTTGTTGAAGTGCTGAATGCAGTTTCCTAGTTTGTCTCAGAAATTTTTTTATGAATTGAAATAATGAAAATTTCACCGATGGTTTAAGATAATACATGCCATTTTCACAATCAAATTCAAAAAGCAGATGCTATTTTGAGCACAACGTCGGTGTTGGACATGTGTAATTCTCAAACATCAACTTGACATACAATACGGTTAACATTCAATCTAGGACACGGATATGATTAAGACATACAGGAACACATTTTTTCAAGCAGAAACAAAATTTTTCATTGATAAAATGCAAAGAGACTAATGCTCAAGTTACAATGAGTTATGAGATATAATAGAGGAAACTTGAGCATAAACATACATGAACACATTTTCTAGGGTCAACAAAGAGAAGTTAAGAAAACATAAACAGAAATGGAAGTTATTAAATCGACAGTAAGAGTATATATATCAAGGAACTAAGCTGCAGACATGAATTAAAGATGGCAAAAGAAAAGAAAAGGGCAAAAAACAAACCATGTCAACAAAACTAAAAAATTGATGGATATCACTACATAAAACTTACGCGATATGATGCTCAAGATCCAAGTTCATTTCTAATTAGAAAGACTTCAAAAGACTTGACTTCATTTCATCTTGTTGCATCCAAAGAATATTATTTTGGAATAACTCATGGCCAAATAATTCTTCTCTGAAGCTTAGTTATACTTGCTGTTTACATCTCATTAGCATGCAACAACTCTCTCTTGGCATATTACTAAGCAGATTATTAATTACTTCGCAGACTGTCAAAGGATGGGGAGCTTGCTTCTATACAGAATCTTTTGGGTAAACTCTCACCAGTACATATCGGATCTAATGAGACATCAAAGATGGTCACTTGATTCAGTATTTTCTATGTAAGATCTTTTATCTCGTCATATGCTCATGGAGGAAAGACGCTTACTTCTTTTTTGACGTCCGTGAGTTTCCAGGCCAGCTTACGCACACCCGACTAACCTCACGGAACAACCCGCTTGTCCTACAATATTTGGGTGTCAAAAAGAAACTCTAGGAAACTAAATCCTAAGCAGGTGGCCACCATGGATTGAACCCATGACCTCGTTGCTATTTATTGAGATTTTGTCTCCTTTTTTACCACTATGAAAAATGCTTACAGGTCAATGGAAAAGTCTTAAATGTCTCAAGAGAACTATATAAAAAATAAAAAAAAATAAAAAAACTAACATCCTTTTGTGGATTATGCTTAAGCCTAATGAAAGCATAATACTTTATTAGATCTTTTGCAACCAAAACATCTCTTCAACTACATTATACCCCTGGTTTTCAATATTCGGTGGGTTTTCACCAAATGATTTCAGGGATAACATTCTTCATCTCATTATCTCCCTCGCCTAAAACCTAAGCCAAATATTTTATGGACGGAAAGAAATCAAAGAATTTTTCACAGCAGCAACTCTCTTGGTAGTCAGATAAACCTTCTCCCTTGCAAATTACAATCAATAATGAAAAGGAAACAAATAGTGAAGCAATAATAATTCAGAAAAGAAACTACATTACCTTAGGACCAAAACCAAACTTTGCACATTCAATAGCTACCCGTGTTGCTCGACCAATGCTATCTTTTGTCCTAGTCAAGTTCCCAAGCATGGCTTCAAAGGATGTAAGAGCAGCACGCGCTTCCACATCCTTGCCCATAGGTTTTAATTTTAGAGACACCGGAGATTCCAGTTTAACTTCCTCCAAAAAGGTACCCAAACTTTTCTTATGACAATTAGGACTAAAACTGATATTATTTTGTAGAAGACTACGCCTATCTGAAATAGAAACAGGATCAACTGAATTCACTGTAAGAGAGGTGTCTGTGCCTGCAACAGACAGACTGGACCGTACTTCTGACGCATCTTTCTGAATAACATGCTCACCAGAAAAGGGAGATGTTTGATCGTTCACCAAGCTACCATTCACCTCTTTCACATCAAGCCTGGGACAGAAGAATAAGACAAGTATTCAGAAAAGGCGGGCAGAAGAATCATCCAATTTAATTTATATATATATATATTGAAAGCTAAGTTGTTTGACCAAACACGGTCACTAAAAAACTCTTGTTTTCATATTTCACTTTCCTCCACATCGAAAAATAATGAACCTGAGATTTAAATCAGAATTAGCATTATATTTCTGACATAAGACTAACTAGAAAGTCATTAAAAATGGTTTAGAAGAGGTTGCAATGAACAAAAATGCTTCAATTTAAACATAGGCCCCAAGTTTAAAAAAGGATCGCGAAGAGTTTTTCAATCTACGACAGGAAAGGACTTTATGTGAAAAAATATAAAATTAAATCGTTGGATCGTTGGATCGTTTTTGGATAAACACAACAAATGAAAACAAACCTGTCAATACACAAATATTCATTATCTTTCTTTCAAATTTATTGGCTGGTATATATCAAGAAATTTGCATCCTCTACATCTTATACATGCTCAACGTACATGCAAAAATTTGCTATATGACGAAGAAAACTTCCAACAGGAATGGGCAAGGGAGAAATTTAAAATGTCTTTTAATCTTTAAACCAGAGGCAGTAATGGTGAAGAAACATGAAAAATCGAATCAATTCATAGGAATAGCAATGAGGCATAGATTGTGAATTTCAAGATTAATTCTAGGTAAAATTCCTGCAAAACAAGGAAATATAAAACATATAATTATGCTTACATGTTCTCTTCACAATTTTCAGCAAGTGCAGGCTTTGGGGACTTAGCAATTATGATGTCATCTGCAGAACACTTCACTTCATCAGATCCATTCTGGTGTGAAAGCTTAGCAATATCATGGGAACAAGCAACAAGTTCACAGCCCATCCTACTGTTCTCTGAACCTTCTAAGTCTTCGTCAGGATTTTCAGATACAACAATATGTGGACCAGCAATATTGGTGTTGCTTTCGTCTTCCAAAGGAAGTAATTGATCCATTTCATCACAATTAGATCTAATATCAGCCAGTTCTCTAGGAGACTCCTTTTTCACACTATTCATATGAACTACCATTCTATCTGAATGACAACCTAATTGTGAATCACAATTATCTGCAACATCAATATGCTTTCCTCCACCTTCCAATATAACACCATTCTTGAAATCATGCGGTTGATTCTGTGAATTTTGATCTGCTTGATGATCAAAGTCTACTTTTAGAGGCACTTTTCCATTTTCCTCAGTGGTCGTTTGATTCACACTGGTAGAGAATCGCTCATCTTTCAATTCAGAGGGATCATCATGAAAAGTTCTACCCTGCAGCCCTAAGCAATTGCCATCTTTGATTTCCATTTGGAAATGAAACGAACTACATGTAGATGTTATGGGGCACCCATTCGTAGATGTTCGCGTTGATACAGCGGTTTCAGCAGCAGCTTGATCTTCTTCAGCCACATTAGCTGACATGGCCTCCAAAGCACGGTGGAGGCGTTTTGATGGTGGTAAAACAGATTCACCATCAACTGAGCAACAAAACGATTGGTCTTTCTTATAATTACAAAGCTGAGACCAATTTGCAGAGAATTGAGTGCAAACCTTAGAAGGTGATGTGTAATTGGGAACACCATTTGCTGTATCCAAGCCTCTATCATTACTACCACCAGCAGAGTGTGAATAACTGCTGACTTTTCCAGAAAGGTTGATAGCTACTGCTTCCTTTTGATTCTGTTCTTCTGTATCTGAATGTCTTTTGCAGTCTTCTGAAGATGATACTTTGCTCATCCGAACTCTTGCCCGTTTCACTAATGGAAGATGTTCATCACCATTTTCTTCGGAACATCTTTCTGTCTTATTTTCACAACCGTTTTGTAAACATTGAGTAGAGTTATCCACCACAGCTTCTAAAATCACCTCCTTGTCTTGAGCACCTCCATTATCTTCAGATGCATCATTGATCACTCGTTTTCTCATTGGCTTCCTTTTCTTCTTGATGACAACAGCCTTTATGTGAAGATCAAGTCCTTTGCCAAACTCAACATCTCTCTCCAAACACTCCACAGCAGTCTCAGAGTGTTCAAATTTACACCCAGAATCAATAGTGCTGCATTCATTAAGGCTATATGTATCAGAGTCGGCTGTAACAATCTCAGAAGCATTGTCTTCAATGCTAACATTTGAAATTAAAGCTTCTGAAGTTGCATCATCACAGTCAGATCCATCAGGTGATTTTCTGTTTGGCTTATTCCGTCTCAATAACTCTTCAGGAATGTTATTGGCCACTATGTCTCCACTACTAAATGGGATTGCCAAATGTTGTAACCTCCGTGACTCCACCCTAGATGAGCTTCTAGATCTTTGAACAGATACATTTCTCTTTGTGACAGAGCTTTTTAATCTTGATCCTCCAGACCTTTTCCTTGAGGAGGTACAAGCAGGAAAGGGTTGCTCGGAAGCATCACCATCAGTAGATTGATCCCGCCGGGCCTCTTTATCAAGCAAAGAATTACCTTGTGCACTAGCCAAAACAAATTTTAAAGGTAGAGCTGGTTCACTCGTGTCTCTAGAAGAAAGTGAATTATTTGACTGCAGATTGTTATTATTTGCTATAGGAGCTTCTGTTTCATCTTTTGATCCCACGTTAGCAGATGAATCTACAACACTACCCCCATTTACTCGAGCTAAATCATCAGATGAGACAATCTCATCATTATTATCACATTCTTTTAACTTCTCATGACAATCAATGATCTCTTGTACAGCACGAACAAAATCAGCTCCCTTTCCTTGCCGTTTAACCAAAAGAGATTGCTTCTTTTCTTCAGTAAATGCCTCAACATCAGCAGGATTACAAAAAGCTCTGCAAGAAATAGTGATGAGAATAACATAAATTTTCAGGGTCGCTATGTCCAAATCATGTTTCTTTTAGATTCAACTTGTAAGAGTAACCAAAGAAAAGGGAAAAAAAAAGAAAAAAACCCAAAAAATATTGACACTGTAATTCCAAGCAAGAGAATAACGTTGCAACCATAAGTCCGAGAAGGCTAAGCTAAGACTAACTTAAAGAGGTTTTGGGAATATGTGGGGTAATCAGTTAAGACCCATAAGTCCTTACAGAATATGATACATTACATTTAATGAAAGAATACGACGGCAACAAAAATCGAGCCCACAAAACTCCTCGAAAGAAAGAGTTTCCAACTAAGTAAGATACAATTTAAAAGACAGTTACACAAAAGTCTTCAAAATCGAAGCCCAAAGAGAAATATGAAACAACACCATGGTCCATTTCCACACTCTAAATACTAGGTTGTTCCTCTCCCCAAAACATCCCACGCTATAACACACCCCAATAAACCATAAAAATCGGCCTCTCTTTGAGAAATGAACAGAGAAGGTACTCCTTGATCCTGTCCCGAACCTCTCTTTGCCAAGCTAACTCAAGATCAAACCCTTGAAAGAAAGAGTTCCACAAGGATCTCAAAAACAGAAAACTCCAAAGAAGGTGATCCAAGACTTCCTCCACCTTCGGACAACGAATACCAAACAAGGGTTGTCGCTAAAAGCAGTGTTTTGAAAGGTGCAATCGGGTGCACCCCTTCCGCGAAGCACCTCTTTCAGTTTTTTTTTTCCTTTTACAAATTCCTTAAAACACGATTTTTTGCTGTTTAATATATTTATATTTTTTTTAACTTAATTCGACATAAAACATCATTATACCTATGGCTAAGATTGATTTAAAGTACAAGCGGCAGATTTCTTCATCTTCACGTCACGCTTCTTCATATTCAAAAATCGGTACACACCTCTCCTCTCCTTCTTTTTCTCCTTCAAAAAAAAAAATAATAAAGGTTTCGATTCTCCTTTAAAAAAAAACAAAAGCAAAGAAAAGAAGAATTTGTTGCTGGTTGCTGCCAACGTCTCTGTTTTTTCTTCAAAAAACAGAACACCTCCTCGGCTCCTCTTCTAAAAAAAAACTGAACGATCTTCTTCCTCTTCTACTTCAAAAAATGGAGGCTATTCGACTCTGATTCTTCATGAAAGAAAAAAAAAAAAAAAAAAAAAAGAAGGGAGGAAACTCTCCTTTGAGTTTGTCTTCAAAAATAGAGAAGAGTAAGAAACAGCAACCTTTGAGGCTTCAATTTCATCTCTTCTTCTTGCTGAAAACTCTCCAAAATAGTAGCGTTAGAAGTTCAATCTTCACCAAAGTTTTGGTATGTCCCAACTTCTAACTTTTGCGATCAATTTCTTAAGTTAGTTTCTAATTAGTTTAATTTTCTAATTAATTAGATGGCTGAGGACAGTTTAAGAAAGGATCCAGCATGGAAATATGTTGATCAAAATGAGCAAGATGTTAATACATTATTGTGTATTTGTTTAAAAGCAACTAAAGGAGGAGTTTTTAGAATGAAACAACACCTTGTTGGTGGTTATAGAAATGCCACTGGTGGTAAAAAATGCTCTGATCACGTGAAGAAAGAAATTAAAGCCTATATATGTCCAAGAAAAGGAGATTAAATAGCAAAGAAATTTGATTGTTGATATTGACGCGGACAATTATGGTATTGAGGATGAAGATGAAGTGTGTTTAAGTAACCAAATAAAAGAGTGGCATCAGGTTCAAAGAATCCAAGGCAAAAGGGTCATTATAGATTTATATTTTACACCTAACCCGGAAGTTGTGGTTCAAAATCGAAAGAATGACGAAGGAAAGGGAAAACAAAGCACGATGAATTAAGCATACAAAAAGGAAATGAGGGAGCAAACCATCCAAAGAATTGCTCATTGGTTTTATGATCTAGAGCACCTCTAAATGCTTGCACTTATGATATCTTTGCCTCTATGATTGAGGCAATAGGACAATTTGGTCCTGGTTTGAAACCACCATCGTATCATGAATTGAGAGTGTCGTGTTTGAAAAAGGAACTAGAATCCACAGATCAATTGATGAAGAGTCATAAGGAAGAGTGGGCGAAGGTTGGATGCACCTATGAAGAACGGACACTTCTAAAATGGCCAAGTGTCGGTGTCAGACACCAACACGCCTCGAACTTATGTCTGACATGCCAGCTGGAGTGTATATTATTTTATTATTAAATTTTTAAAGTCTGGCACGACAGGACACGCCTCAACACGACCAGACAGAATGGCTGACACCTCAGGACACAGCAAGCTACAATATTTTAGAAAGAGAAAAATTAAAATGTTGGACTTTTTATCCTACTAAGCAACAACGAAGGGAGAAGAGGTCGACGTCAACAACATTGATTCGAAATCGCTTGAGCGACGAAGAAGAGAGGGATGAACACCGTTGAGAAGAATGGAGGAGGAACTAGAAAGGGGTAAAACAGATTGACGAAGGAGAGATGAGGGTTATGCATGGATGTCAAAGGAGGGAAAAGTGAAACATTTGTAGGGTTAGGGTTTTTACTCTCAAATGGACTTTTGGGCTTTTCTTCCATTCCTTTCACGTTGGGTTTTTTACTTTTATCTATTAAATGCCATTTCCTTCTTTATCATTATTATTATTATTATTGAAATTCTTTCTTTAGTATTCATTACTTTTTCAGAGGCCCAAAAATCTCTCCCTCCACAATTTAAGTACTCTGTTTTATCATTGCCCAACGAAAAGGTGAATCTTCAAAGAAGAATTCCAGTTCACACTCCAATTGATCCATCTTAGAGATTTCGTATCCCCATTCAGTGTAAGCAAGGAGGAAATTGACCAAATTGAGAAATCATATGAACTAGAAAAGCAGAGATCAAAGGAACCAATAGAAGTTGATTTGAATACTCTGTTTCAATGTGAAGAAGAACCGAAAGTTGAACAACAAGCTTTGGATCACTTATCTCAAGTTCATCTTTGTGAATTACCAGCCCATTTGAAGTCATTGGTAGCTGAATGCAATCTGATTTTGGGCTAATTTCCAGCAACATCCTTTGCTAGAGTGAAGATTATTTGAGAATGAAAATCATGTCGTGGAGCACGAGAGGTTTGAAAGATCCATCAAAGAGATTGGCCCTCAAAAGAATCTTGTAGTCACATAATACGGATCTAGTGTTAATTCAAGAATCCAAAAAGATGATCTTAAATTGACCTAAGCTTCAAAAATAAGATTGGGAAGTGTTTGGAGAAGCTAATTATTTGGAAGTAAGATAATTTTGGAATGATATAAACAAAAAAAAACTATGATGGATGTGCTTGCTATTAGTGTAAGCAACGAAGAGTTAGAAGAGGGTGTGTTTTAGGGGGTTTTAACAAGAAGTCGTTCCACTAGTCATCCTTGAGCATGACTTTGGTAAACTATTCCTAGAAGTTTTGTCATCAGAAGATGTTAAGTCAAATAGCTTGCCCTTTCACCTGAGGTTTAGGTGTATTCTCCTCAAGATTGGTTCTATAGTTGTGTATTAGAAGTCACGGTAGCAACTTGTCAGCTCGTGTAGTTAGTGATCTTTTATGGATCATATGTCCTTTGGCTGGTTTCAAAATAGCTCAACTCTTTCATTTTGTCCTCTTGATATGCATCTTCTTCAAACTCTTCAAAGATACTTCTTACATGATTATGGTACTTTGGAGCACTTTTGTTTCCTTTCCCAACATTTCATTTGTATTGATTGTAACTTCCGTTGCTGCTTTGATTGTTTTTTTGCCTTGTTTGGAGTTTTGTAAGCTCTTGGGCCTTGTTTTGTTAGTCCGTGCATTTGGATTTTGGATTATTTGTCCCTCGGATATTCAAGCTCTTCGTATAATTCTCTTGTACTTCGAGCATTAGTCTCATTTCATTATTTTTTTTTTATATCCGTGAGTGTCGGGGCCAGCTTACGCACAGCTCGACTAATCTCATAGGACAACTCGTCTGACCCTGCAACATTTGGGTGTCAAGGAAACTCGTAGGAAATTAATTCCTAGGTAGGTGGCCACCATGGATTGAACTCATGACCTCTTAGTTAGTTATTAACCTTTTTACCACTAGGTCAATCCATGATGGTTGTCTCATTTCATTATATTAAAGATGAGGCTCGTTTCCTTTTCATATATATATATATATATATATATTATTTTAATAATTAATTAAAAAGAATAAAGTATTTTAGGTTTAATCTTTTAATATTGTTTTCTACATATGTGTGTGTGCGTATATGTATATGTGTATATGTATATATGTATATATGTATATGTGTGTATATATCTATGTGTGTGTGTGTGTGTAAAATAAAAAAATTAAAAAATGATCAAGTGTTCTCGACGTGTTGTGTCCTATTTTTACAAAAAATTGGTGTGTCGTATCATGTCTCGTGTCAGTGCTTTTTAAGAATGCACCATTATGGTTGATGGATGAACAGATAGAAGAAATAGGACATTAATTAACTTTTTAGTTAATAGTCCATAGGGCACCATGTTCGTTGAGTCTATCGATGTTTCATTTTATGTGAAGGAAGGAAAGAAAATATTTGAGTCGCTCGACAACTTCGTAGAGCGCATTGGAACTGATAGAACCTCAACAAATGTTATGGCAGGTAAGAGAGAACGCAAAGTACCAACTCATTTATGTTCGTTCAGGATTGTTAAACATGATCAGGCGATTTGCTAATCAAAAGGAGTTAGTTAGACCAGCGAAGACTCGCTTTGCTGTAGCTTGCATAACATTATCAAGTTTACATTGCCAGAAAAACAATTTGAGAAAGATGTTTACTTCGGATGAATGGACAAACAGCAAACAGAGCAAAGAACGACAAGGAGAATGGGTTGCTCAAAAAAATTTGTTCACAACTTTTTGGACTACCAACGTGTTTGCTCTTAAAGTATTCGGCCCTTTAGTGCGAGTACTTAGGTTGGTAGATGGTGAGAAGAAGCCTCCTATGGGATACATTTATGAGGCTATGGGATAGAGCTAAGGAGACCATCGCCAAATCCTTTTATGGTTAGGAAGAAAAGTACAAAGACATTTTTGTAATAATTGATCGACAAAAGGAGCTTTAGTTGCATCGTCCTTTGCATGCAGCAGGATATTATCTAAAACCAGAATTTTATTACTCAAATCCAAATATTCAAGATGATGAAATTGTCAATGGGTTGTATAGATGTAGAACAAAGATGGTTGCTTCCTTGGACATTCAATATAAGATACATGGAGACCTAACAAAATACAAGAAAGCTGAAGGACTATTTGACCATCTTTAGCAATTAGATGGAGGAACAAAATATATCCAGGTAAACATGAACTTTAAGTCTTTGATTAAACATTAAATAACATTCAAATTGAAAGCTACTAGTATACTTTTGATCTATAGTGGAATGGTGGGGTGATTTCGGACAATCAACTCCCAACTTGCAAAAATTCAGAGTGAGAATTTTGGGTCACACTTGTAGTGCCTCAGAATGTGAACATAATTGGAGCATTTTTTAACAGGTTAGGTATCTTTTATTACTTGTAGTGCCTTTAGATGTGAATGTAATAGAACTTAACAATAAAAATTTTGTTATATACTTGCAGCTTCATTGCCAGAAAAGGAATAGACTTGCTCAAAGTCGATTGAATGATTTAGTCTTCATAAAATATAATAAAGCATTGAAGCGTCGATATAATATTCGAGACATCGTAGACCCCATCTCTTTAAAAGAAATCGATGATAGTAATGAATGGCTGATTGGAAGAATGGGTGACGAGTTAGAGGAGGATGATGATCTTGTTTCCAACGACGATTCTTTAACATGGATCGACGTTTCAAGAGTTGTTGGAGCAAAAGAACTTGCCTATTATTCTAGAGTTGGTTCCTTGAGAACTAAGTCTAAGACTAACGCTTGATGTTCATCTTCACCTTCCACACAACTACCGCCCCAACCCACCCCTACACCAGTTAACTTAACTCTGAGATGGACGAAGAAGATATAAATGGTTATAAGTCGTATGATGTAGAGAATGAAGATGAAAAACTATTTAGTGAAGATGATTTTGATCTTTAGGATTTTAGAATTGTATTTGTCATTGTTTTCATGTCATTTCACTTAACTTGGTGTTGAATGACTAATATTTAAATCTTATATATCTTTTATTTTTTTGTACAAGTCTCATTTCTATCCATCTATGTTTTGGCTGTGTAAATAAACATGTATACAGTTTGTGTGTTTGTGTGTGTGTGTGTATGCATATTTATATTTTTTATATATAGTGCGCCTCACGAGGAAAAGGCGTCGCCTTGCACCTAAGCTCCATAGGGCCATTGCGCCTTGGGAATTTTAAAACACTAGCTAAACGAGAAATTTGTGCTCTATTTATTGAACTAATAGAAGGTTTTCTCAAACTTTCCTCACACATCAATAGAAAGTATCACAAACATCCTAAAGATGACTAGCAACCCAGCCCAACTAGCCCTCACCCACTTATATCCTAACTTCAACCTATTTATTCATCTTTCTCCTAAACATGAAACTACAAAAGAGTGGAGAGTTCTTCCTACATATCTCTAAGCTTAATTTCAGCCACAACTTGGCCTCAAAGCTTACATTTCACAAAAGATATGCGACATAAATATAACTATAAACCCAAGAACCCCCTTTAAGTCAAAAACTTTCTACTTTAAGTTCATAGAAAATAAAAAGAAAAGATCACAATAAACCTTATTTAGGCCTTGTTCACATTTATTATAAGCCCAACAGTATTTTATAAAGCTCAAAGCACACTAAAGCACATTAGCCCAAGAAAGCTCAAGTGCAAGACAAAAAAATAAATAAATAAAGACCGCAAGGCTTTTTTTGGTGAGGTACACAATGTATTAAAAATTTAAAATATAGGTACATGCATATATATCTTTGGAAGGAGTGAGCAAAGAAGACCAAAAAACTAAGCCGACCAACCAAACCAACTTCAACGGTCAGTTTTCCAATCAAGGTCGCTTTATATTGCAATATGTCCTTAGAAAAACCCCTCACTTCTCAGACAATATCTAAACAAGAAGAAAAGATAAGGGATACTACTCGAGAAAAACTAAGAGTAGATCTTTCTCCTTTAGAGATAAAAGGAGAAAAATTCTCTTCTCCCAAAAAGCAAGATGCTTATGAATGCTTCCCACAACTAGATCCCAAAAAGAATCACTTGACATATTAAGACCAAGAGAAAAATAGCCTACTTTGACCCCACAAATGACACCCACCTATAGTCAACATAGTAGAATCACAATTAATGCCTAAAATAAGATTCTTACTTTTGTTAATCTTCAACTCAAATATCAAAAACGAAAGAACATGGATAAGGCTAACTCTTCCTTGCCTGGGTAAAAAAAAAGAGGGCATCATCATCGAACTGAAGGTGGGACACAAAATTGTTGCCCTCCACCAACTTGAGATATCAATTATCCACAACCGGCAAGAAAAGGAAGAGAAAAATGAAAACCTCACCTCAAACCCCTTGTAGCTCGAAGTTAACTCCTCGCTTGCCATTAACAAGGATGCAGTTCATAAATATCCTTGTACAACTCTAAATTCAAGACTCCATTTAAAACCAAAGAGCTTTTCCCCCTAATCTTATCTAGAAAGTCCCAATTCACATCAGCATAAACATTTTCAAAGTCAACCTTATAGGGCAATTTTTTTGTATGGCTATCATCTCTCCTCTTGTGTAGTCTTCATTTTCCTCAAAGTGAGTTTCTCATTCAAATAAAAAAAAATTAGAATCCCCACTCAAACTTACAATTTAAACTACCAAGAAAAAATTGAAAGATCCGACCTCCATCGATGGAACTTTTATCAAAGATACAATTTTTTTTCAAATTCAAGAGACAAAGTTTTCATAAATTTCTATGCAGCATTCAAAAATACCGACAAGAAAACACATGATGGGAGTCTAAACAACGATACACCTAAAAGGCAAAACAAGCACCAATCTAAAGAATAATAATGAGAAGCTAATTACATAGATTCCTAGGTACACACCCAAAAAGAGGCACTACACTTGACCCCACACTTCTTAAAAGAATACCTAGTAAAAAAATCAAATTTTGATTTTTTTTAGATAAAAACATCTTTCATTGAGAAAAAAAATGGACGAATACAAGGGGATGAAAAGAACCAAAACCAGAAAATTGGAGCTTCCCTTACAAAAAGTGGTTCCAAGTAAAATAGTGTCAATAGAGTAATTACAAAAGGGCTTCGAAATCGAATCCCAAAGAAAAACGTGAATATGAAGAAGGAACCGAACTTCACTTTACCAGGACCCACAAGATTGCACAGACCCTAGCAAGCCATAAAAAGTGACCCTTCGACTGAAGATGCGAATGGAGGAGGAACCCCCCGAATCATGTCACTAGTATCCATGTGTTGAGCAGGCAAAAAAACCATTGGAAAAAAAAAACTCAAGCAGATCTCACAAACTCACAACGTCAGAAAATATGTTCTCTGGTCTAGATTTTCCTCTACCCTCTAAAGCAAAACAAGCCCACTAACAAAGGCAACTTCCTCACAAGCCAATCTTTCTCCCTAGCCAAATACTCCATTAAATAACAAAATGACTACTGCGCTTGACAACACGACCGTTAGCACAAAAAGATAGATAAATGAGACAAAACATCCTCCATAATAAGACAATGATCACTATTATATACCAAGCATAGACCAAACATTTCAGAACATGATTTTCACATAACAAGAGCAAATCACTTTGGTAGATGTGACCTAGATCCACATATGCTTCCCAATAAAGAATGCAACCTGACAACCCCAACAAGAAGATCAAATGCCTCTAATTATCATCCATGGTATCGATCCTCCCACATAAAGCCTACAAAGAGAAAACAATCGACATTCTTGCAAATTTAACCTTTCATAACAAGGAAGACTGAGGGTGTCTAACACTATGTGGATAACCCAAAACAAGGAGAGAACGACAAGAGAATTCCTAAGGGGGGTTGCGAATGAGACCAAAAATGAGTATCCTCACTATGAACACAAAGACATAGTTGTACAACCTATATAACAGATATTGTTCAAGTAAGATTGAAAATGAAGAAAATTAAGAAGAAAGTTGTGTTCTATTCCTTGCTTTCTCATATCTATGAGTATTTGGGTTAGTTTACATGCACCACAACTAGATCAAAAGACCACCATCTAACCATACTACATTTAGTTCCCAAGAAAACTCCTAGGATTTTAAATCCTATGCGGGTGGACACCATAGTTTGAACACGTTCCTTATGATTTACACCAACAACAGCATCCAGATGTCTTCTTATGTGGTTAGTGAGTTTTATGCAAGCAAGTTTCTAGATGTCAGTCATCTCTAAAGGTTTAGGGTTTAGGGTTTAGTGACATTATGTTTTTAGTTTTCTCTTCCTTAAAGTTGCTTGAAAGAAAGAAAACTATTCTTAAACATGCCTATATATCGGTGCAGGAATTTAACTTAATTTAGACATAATAGAGTTTAGACACAGACATGTCTACTACCAACTACAAAAAATTATGGCATAATCATGTCGTATAGATCGTTTAGCTTCCTAAACGAGAGAGAACTTCTCGACAAATCTAGAAGCTTTAATGAGAAGAATTAAGGTCATTGTTACGAAATAAGGTTGTCTCACTTAATCTTGTGATAAGAAAAGGATTTGTTACCAAACCTCTTGGCCTTTTAACATATAATTCATAAAAGTAAAGTAAGCAGAACAAAAAATAGGTCAAGTGGCCTAGGCATACAATACACCTTGTGACATTTTCATTTTTCTAGATTGTTATGGTGTATTGCTTGCACGAAAAAAATGTGAAAAAGAAACGAAAAGTGATATTTGCATGTTCTAGACTGCAAGTATAATGTACATGCTGTTTTTAGTTAAATAATGTTTTTTTTCCCTATAAAAGCCCTACTTTCATTGAGAAAAAAATGAAAGAAAACATAAGCATGAAAAAAAATAATGATAAACTCCACATAAGGGAGGACCCTAAAGGAAGGATCTCTGATCTAACAAAATAATACCTAGAGTTTGGTAATAATTACATAAAGAACTTGTCATGGACACCTAGGGAGAAAAATCACAGGGTTTTTTTTTTTTTTTTGGAATAGAAAAACATTACGGGGTTGTTTTGGGAGCTGAAATGAAATCTAGATTGTTGGAAATCCAAGGGGTGACAGAATGCATGAAGATTGAGGGCAGAACTAAAATGGGATTGTCAAGCATGAAAATAGTGGAAAAGAGTGTTTGATTGAAAATTGTGAGAACAAAATGAGTTAAGTATTACAACTCGAGCCCAAAACGCTCAATCAAAACATAGGTTTTATATTACATTACCTTACATTTTTATTCCATTACAGTCCAATAAACACCCCCAAAGTTCACAAGGGACCATACATCAAGAAGGTCCCTTAATCCATCTAAAAGTTCTATTATTTCTTTCGTCCTAAATACACCAAAACAACACGCGTGCACGGGCTACCTAAAGGAAACTCCCTATCCCCCAAACGGACAGCAAGAGGAGGAAATCCTTTATCATATCACTAACAGATCTATGGTGGGCTACCTGAAAGCCAAACATCTCAAAGAACAAATATCAAACCAAACAAGCGTAGTCACAACTCCAAAATAAATTATCCAACTCTTCATTCACCATCTGACAAAGTAAACAGTGAAAAGGCCCAACCAATAACAAAAGCTTACTTGAGCGCTTGTCCAAGGTATAGATTCTCCAATGCACAACCTATGAAACAAAAATCTTCGTCTTTTTTGGGATTTTAACTTCCAAAGAAACGAAAAAATTGACTCCGTAAGAGGAGAGGGAGAGCAAAGAATGAAAAGTGATCTACAAGAAAAGACCTCAAAAAGGCAAAGACACCAAATGCGAAAATCCCGTCTACCCTATCTAAACTCAACCTCCTCAGTAAAGAAAGAAGGGTCATAACCTTCATTATTTTCCTATCGAACAAAGATCGACAAAATCCAAACAAGGGAGAGGGCAAGCTTCTTCCATGCAAAAGGGTATCCACAACATAACAATTTTTCATAAAAGATACGTGATAAAGATAAAGGATGATTTAGAATCCATGAAATTTTTTTCTTTAAAAAAATAAGGAAAAAAAAAAAAGTCAAGTCGAACCTTAGGTTTTTGGAAATATACACTTCTGACCATTAGTTATGAGCCTAGCTCAATAATTAGGTTCACCTCAAGCCTCACCAAGCATCTAATGAAAGGTTGATCTAAAGACCTAGTTCTTGAGAACAACTCCAAAGTTCCGGAGGCCCTCTCTTATTTTATTTTTTTTTTTTTTTTTTATATCCGTGAGTGTCCGGGCCAGCTTACGCGCACCTCGACTAATCTCACGGGACACCCGCCTGACCCTACAACATTTGGGTGTCAAGGAAACTCATAGGAAATTAATTCCTAGGTAGGTGGCCACCATGGATTGAACCCATGACCTTTTAGTTAGTTATTGACCTTTTTACCACTAGGCCAACCCATGATGGTTAGAGGCCCTCTCTTATTCTAAGCTCATTGCAATCCAACCTACACGATCAATTCCAAGGGACCTCCACTAAAAGAAACGAGATGGCACTTGATAGTATCATAGTATGCATTTTTAATGACTGGTGTTAAACACTCAAAAACACAAATATGAAATATAATTCATAAAGGATATGCATAATAAATAATTGGAAACTTCTTGAGCCTGTGATTCAATGACAGGAATACCTCCATAATTGTCCTCCCTTAGAGTATAGTTAAGTCAGAGCAATAGACAACCAAAAGAAAGAGACGTGTCACTACTACAAACACCTCAGTAAATTTTTTTAAACAAGGAACTAATGAGAGGGGTAGGGGGGAAACACCCAAGCAAATTTAGCTAAACAACAATCCCTTATCCTTGAAGAATGTCAAGAATGCCAATGAACTATAGTCTTAACTTAAGACTAAGCACCTCTTTATTCTCTTTCAAAGTGAAAGGAGCCAAGGTCTAGTACCCTACATCAGCCTATTGCAACAGGCTACCTATCTAAACAGGCCACTCTAAGCAGTCAATGATCGATCTGTGAATGCATAAAGAAGAAAAAGAATGTCGTCACTCACTCCATCTCTCTATTCCCAACAGAACATGTCCATCATCTGTAAAAAGAAACAAAATATAGTTCAACATACTCTTGAAAATAAACACCCCATAGAATAACTTGCTATAAATGACAATCTCCTTCTTTAAGAACTTACTTCACTTCAAGCTTCTACCTCCAGTTCTTCTCATCTTCATCAACAACCAACTCATGTTCCCCTTTGAGCCTAATATGTCGATCCCTTAACCTTTATAACCTATATTTGTTTTGTTTCATTCAATTTTTGACACATAGGTCCATCGGTCCAAACCTACTAATCGATTAATATGTGATGGGTTCCACATCAAAGGAAAGTGAAGGATCAATGTAAATTATTTGATGGTGACCATATAAAAATGATTACTAATAAGAACTTGTACCAATAAGAACAGCCATAGAACGAAAAACCATAAATAATGAGGCCAACAAGCAAACACAAAGATTCAACAAACTCCTCAAAAAAAATCCAAATGATAACAAAGTTGGAAGGAATTTTTCTAATATCAACTAACGTTCCAAATAAATTCAAGTTAGAGGCATTGAAAATGAATCGAGTACTCACATCTGCTGGGTTCCAAAAAAATAGACAAGAACTTTCTTCCAATCGGTTGAATAACCCCATTTTTCTGGCTCGCTCACCTGTCATCAAAATCAGCTTGCACGTGAAAACAGAAAATTACTGTCTTTTCTAACTTAACCTTAACTACCAAAAATGGAAAGAAAGATTAGAAAACATCTGATCCAGAAATATTGACAAAAAATAATAAAATTTGGTGGCATGTGATTGTTCCAGTTCCAATGTTTTCCAGAAGTTTGTTGCCTTGATGATGTATTTTAAGTCGCCACAACTATCAGTGCATCTACTACTTTCCAACCGCAAAAAGATTAAAGTCAACAAGAAGAACAAAGAAAAAGAAACGGACATTTCCAAATTTTGTAGATTCCATTCAGTTCCATAATCGTTAACACACTTCCCAATAACCCATCCAAATAATTGTAGTCCACAAACTATCGTATCCCCTAAACCTGTGAACTAAAATTCCAAAAGCTCCCAAATTGTGCAATGGAAACCCATAAATATCCATAAAGCTAAAACCTTTTCTCAATCAGAACCACTACAATCTTGCTAAACTATCTCCAACACCTTCCCATACCACTAAGCATCCCAAAACACAAATACCCCTAAAAACATGCAAAACCCTTACTAAAGCACAAAAGAAAACACTACCCCATCCAAAAAAAAACCACACACACAAAGTTCAATAAACTAAACCATACCGTAGCAGGCCAAGCAGGGAATCCTTTCACTTTAGCCAGTACAAGATCCCCAACTTTCCACTGCCGGCGTGAGGCGGCAGCCATAGCGGCTTTACCGGCACCTTTTCTTCGACTCGGTGCCATAGCCACAACCAAAAAGGGCTTCGATTGAACAAAGAAACCCCACTATTTCAACTCAATTGAAAGCACAAAACCACCAATCAGCAGAAATAGCCCGAAGAATTGGGAGTTGTTGCACCGACAAAAGAACTTCAAGTAATTAACAGACATTGGAAAGCAAAACCCGTCAGAAATATGAAGGTTGGAGTGATGGGAAGAGGAAGTATAAGAGTGAGAAGACCCCCAAAAAACCCTAAAATTCCACTGCAAGAGAGAGAAAGAGGAGAAAGAGAAGGCGAAGAAAAAAACAGACTGTAGAGTTTTTTCTTTTGTTCGTGGAAGGAGCGCTTTCACACAGAGAGATATGAGTTGGTTAGGTGGGCTAAATGCTAAAATACGCTGTGCGTATAAAAAGAAATTATTTTATAGATTATTCTAATGTACGCATTTTTATGTGAATTAATATCTTGCTTTTGGATACTGTGTAAATGACACTTGACCCACCAAATCAATCATTCGCTTCCGGCTCGGCCCATTTCTCATATATTTTGGGTGGGCCGGAATATGCCCAATGATTTTGGCCCACATGGGCAAATATACTACGGATTTTCAAGTTGAGAAATTTTGGGAGGGGCAGTTGGGATTTTGGTAAAATTCAAATTTATTAAGATTTGTAGCAATTTGCACGCTCATTCTATTTTAAATATTGGTTTAAGTTAGAAAGTGAAGTAACCACCCTTGATAGGTGAATCTTGTAAAATCAATTATTTTTTTCTTTTATGGTTGTTTTTTATCTTGTTAGTTTAATTCATGAATTAAACTTTTTGTTTCATTTGTTTTTTCTTCGTATAATCATTTTATATAAATATAAATATTTGTTTAGATTTATCGTTTCTTTTGAATTTTAATTTTAAATTTATTCGTATTTTGAGAATCAAATGTTTAAAATTTTTTATTTTTTGTTTGAATTTTAATTTTAAATTTATTCATTTTTTGATAGTCAAATATTTTAAGGCCCGTTTAAAAATACAAAGAAAATAATAAAAAAAAATTGGTATATGTTTTTTAAAACAATTTCTAATATTAACCCAACAATTTCTAAAATTAATCATTTTCGAAAATAATAAATTGTGGTTTTTTTTGTTTTTAGATTTTGTTTTTATAAACTGTGAACATAAAGATATACTTTGTCGTTTTCTTTGTTTTTTCTTTGTTTTTAGATTTCGTTTTCATAAATTGTGAACGTAAGATATACATCACAAATTTTGAATTTTGAATCCAAATTTGAAAATTTGAAATAGGAACCAAACTAGTTTTTCAAAATAATTGTTGGATCACGAACCAAACCGGATCTAGTTTGTTCGGTGATTGTATCATAGATTAAAGCAAATCAAGATGTGATTTTAAATTTGAGTATTTTTTTAATAAATTAATAGTATTAAAATATTAGTGGTTACAATCATAATTAATAATTTTAAATTTATTTTGCTATTTTTATAATTTTAATTCCTTTTTGCTATTTATAAAAAATAAATAAATGTTAAATTTTGTTATAACCATTGAGAATTTGGATAGGAAACAAACCAATTATTAAAAAATATATTTTTAATCACGATTTTAACATACAAGTGTTTGTTGATGTCCAAAATTGGTCATACCAGCAATGATAGATTTGTTTTTGGAAAAGAGTTAGAAACTTGTAAGAAATATTTAAACGAGTACTAGTGGGTCAACGATCGTATCACACTGATGCTTAATTCAAAAAGTCATAACTTGTGTACCTTTCAAAATGCTTACTTGACTTATTTATAATTTTATGGACTAAATATCTTTAGAGTTGTATTCTATAGTCTATCTATGAGGTTTTTTAAACCAGCACTATAGATACTCGGTTGTTCAGAAAAACCTAACCAGTCAACCCAACTTCCAAACTTATTAACCATATGGGTTGGTTATAAATTCTTGAATCGTGTTCAAATAAATCAAAATTTGATGGATTTCATTAGTTGATGGGTTTTTTTAAAATAACTCAATCAATCAAACTAAACTTATTATTAATTCTTAAAAGTGTGTATTTTACTTGTGAAACGTTTATATTTACACATGTTTATTTTAATTTTTTTTATAGTTTATTCTTCAATAGCTATTAATATGATTTATTACACTTTAGAAATAAAATTTTCATGATATAAGTCAAGATCGAGTTCTTAATCTTAATTCAATATATGAAAACAAATGATTAAAGTGTTTACAAACTAGTACCCACGCACGACAAAGGAGATCTCTCGAAACCTTAGGCGCAGGTCACTGTCATGGCTCGAGGCTCAAAATCTTCGTATGGCATGAGATGTTCGTTCGCTAGTCGTTGTCATCCTAAGCTGATTTGCGTCATATATTGTTGTGGCCATGCGACGTGTGTTGTTTGAAGTGTGGTCGTATGTCGTTTGTGACCAATTTGGGCATTGTGGCATCTAGGGTGGATATCTGTTGTCGTCTGGGCTCAATGTATTCGCCGTATGGTGTTTGGTCGTCTGTCGTTTGTGTTTCGTTTAGGCTGTTCGACAGGGGTGAGGGTTGTTCAGCTTGAAGGGACTGTTTTCCAAGGTTTGTGTTCGTGGTAACTTTTGATGTAAGTTAGGATTGACAATGAAGAAAAAACGGTCTCCATACTGTTACAAGTGGAACCTCCGCAGCAATCAAATGATTAAAAAGGAGCAATCTATGCTTTGAAGTGAGCGTCCCCAGTGTGTAATAATCGGTAGTCTCCTTGTATTGTGAGGGGGAATTTTAATGTTTTTCAAACCTTTTCAGAATCGCTTGGATGTTGCCCCTACGTCTTGATAGATGAAGAAGTTGGAGGGATCAAATTCCAAACAAAATAAAAATAACAATTATTATATTGAATATCGATAAATAGTTCATTACAATCCAACAAGAGTAAACTAAGTTGATCTTTTAGAGCTTTTTGTATACGGTAGCTAGTTCACCTTGATTGCCCACTCTTCCTTTCCTTAAGGTTTTCTGCTCATGTTTGGGGAGTCAAATCATTGTCCATCGATGTTGGGGTTCGGTTGGTTCGCTGATCACCGATTTTTTGTTTCTTTAATTTATGAGCTAATTCTTATGATGTCGTGGAAGTTGTTAGAGGTCATGGGAGGATGTGGAGTGGCATATCCCTCTTAACGAGATTACAAAACAATCTTCAGGCTTTGAAGCCTAATTTAAGGGGTAAGTTTGGCCACTTGATCAATTTAATTGCAAAGAAGGCGGATGAGGCGAGGCAGAAGATTGAATTGGCTCATGCTGAGTTGGTTTAGAACCCCACTTTAGTTGAGTTGCATTGCAATATTATGAAGGTTACTTAATTTTTATGGGTCTAAACTCATCGAGATGAGAGCCTCTCTCCTCCAGAAGTCTAGTGTTTGATGGTTGTCTTTAGTGGATAAAAGTTTAGCTTTCCTTCATCGGGTAGTTAAGAATCAAGTGGTTAGGAATGATATTTCTTCCTTGATTGATGGGTTTGGACAGAAGATTTCCTCCAGTGTCGATATCTCCTCCACTATTGTTAATCATGTTACGACTTCGTTAGGCTCCCAATCTGCTTCGTATTGTGACCTCACTTGAGAAATTTCTAAAGTTGTGAATTTTTCTTGGCTTGAGGAATGTATTGAAGCGTTATCTCAATCTGTTACTCGTGATGAAGTTTGTACTATGTTTTTTCTTTATGGAAAGCAAAAATGTTTATGGTCTAGACTGTAACTCAATGGTTTTCTTTAGATATGTTTGAAGTGTAGATGGTCAGGATTTTTGTGACGTGGTCTTGCATTTACTTTATTCCTTCCTTCAGGTATTAATGCAACATCAATCACTTTGGTTCATAAACGGCTTGACTGAGGAAGCCTTTGAGACTTTTGAACAATCTTTGGTTGTAATGTTCTGTGTAAATGTACTTTCGAAGAGTATTGCAAACTGTTTGTGTGTGGCTCCTGTATTTCATCAATCATAACCAGTCTGCCTTTTTGAAAAGTCGCAATATTATGGACAATATTATTTTTTGTCATGAGTTGTGGAGGGTTATCACAATAATGTTGGTAAGGGTTGGTTCTGTGTTGAAGGTGGATCTTTAGAAGGCTTATGGCTCTATTTATAAGGATCTTCTTTTTTACTCCCTTTTTGCTATTAATAACTCCTTGCAAATATGACAAAAGAAGGTGGATCTTCAGCGCATTTTTTTCATTGATGGGTTGCTTGAGGGATATTCTTTTGGGCGGGGATGTCTTAGACTAGGAGACCCTTTTTTGTCATATTTCTTTATGACCGTCGTGGAAATATTGCCTTGTCTGTTGAGTTTCCATCCTCATTTTTTTTTCATTTCCATGACCAGTGTGGTTAGATTTGACTCGTTCATTTGTGTTTTTGCTAATGAATTGATGATCTTTAGTGATGGAGACCATAATTATTTAGTTTTTGTGCTTGTTATTTTGAGATGAGGTTGAAGGGATTTCAGCATTCTTTGCTTCTCTCTCACTTTGTTATCTTGGTTTACCTCTTATTTCAAGAATGCTATCATATAAAATATTGATTGTTTGCCTCTGTTGGAGAGAGTCACTACTCGAGTGATGAGCTGGGTTGTTTATGCTTTGTCTTATTCTAGTTAGTTCAACTTATTTGATTTGTTTTACAAAGCTTTCAAGTATATTCACAATGTTGTTGATTTTGCCTACTATAGTTATTTAAGATTATGATAACTTGCCTTGTTTTCTCCTTTGGAGAGGAATAATGGATAGTGTTAGGAGTGAAAAAGTTGTTCGGCCGAATATATGCCTTCGATATTTCAAGGGTGATTTGTTATATGCCACATTTCTTCTTGGAGTGTTATTGCTATGATGAAGTTATTGTGGCTTATTTTGATTCGATCTGGATCCCTGTAGATTGCATAGGTAGAGATGTATAATTTGAAGGATTGGAGTATTTGGGTGGTTAGGGATTTTTCGCCTTCATCTTGGTGCTATACGGTTATTCTTAGAGTTCGAGATGGTTTGAGGTCCTTGATTCAGTTTTCTATTAGTAACAAGCATTGTTGTTTGGTTTGGTATGAGGAACCCATCCTTTAATAGTTTAGTATTGTGGTTATCTTTTATGCAAATATTTTCCTTCATGCTAAGGTGGCCAATTTCGTATGTTCTGATGGGGCTTGAAACTTGTCTTCCACATCAAGAAGATTGGTATTGCTCCTTTATTATATTAAAAAAATAAATTTACCTAACTTTTGTTTATAATTTCTACTTATATATAGGGTAGGGGGCGGATGTAGCCAAGTGGATCAAGGCAGTGGATTGTGAATCCACCATGCGCGGGTTCAATTCCCGTCGTTCGCCCATAATATTCTAGTTATATAATATATAACTTATAAGATAAATAGAGTGAATTTCCCTCCTATTTTTTTTGTTTGTAAAGACGAAGAAACAAATTCGATTTTCTCTCTTATTTACTACGGCGACGAAGAATCAAATTATCACTATATTTATTCCTTTTTCTACTTCTTCTTCC
>JBBPDJ010000021.1:3534194-3544345 GCA_037974625.1 Cucumis cinereus
CTTCTTCTTCCAAGTGCAGGATAACCCCAAGGGGTTGCGGGTTTTTTTCTACCAATTGGGGCCCTCCCTTCACCACCTCCATGGGGATGGTCTACAGGGTTCATAACTACTCCTCTTACTACAGGATGCTTACCTAGCCAACATTTAGATCTGGCTCTACCCAAACTTTTCTGGAGTAACTAGGAATCTCGTTGACCTTTCTGTGTAGGTACCGTTGATTAGTGTCGATGTAAGGTAGGAGTAGAGTGTAACCTACCTCCCTTATCGTTAAGGCGTGTTTTCGGGTGCTAATGTTTTGGAGTCATTACATCTTAGACATCATGTGGTGCCTTGAGCTAGACTCCTTTGGTCTAGGGAAAATATATCCAAACATGCTTTCATTTATTGCCTTACTATTCATAATAGGTTGCATACACGTGACTGGATTAGATGATGGTTTTATGATATCCTTAGTGATTGTGTTTTGTGTACTAGTAGAGTTGATCTATAGATCATATATTCTTGTTGTGCTTTTTTAGTAAAGCTATATGGGGGGACAATCTTTTGGGGGTTGGTGTTCCTATAGGATATCTATTAGGATACAGATCTATCTTAGATTTGTCATTTTATCAAGGAAAACAGTTGAGGTGTGAGGTTCAAAGACTTATTTGGTGTGATGTTATTTAACATGTTTAGTGTGAGCATTGTAGGCGTGTTAATGGTGTGTCTCAAAGAGTCCTCCTCAAGGTGATTAGTTGAATATTTGATATGAGATTTTTATATACAGTTCTAAGTGGTTAGGGATTTTTACTGTAGGATCCAAGTTGTGGGTGGGTATGTTCTTTTTATGAATTCATTTGTCTAGTAATTATGTTGTTTTATATTGTGGTGTTTTGATTATGTCATGATATTAGGTAGGGGTGTGCATGGTTCGGTTTGGTCCGGTTTTGGGCTGAACCAAGAACCAAACCGAACCTCTCGGTTTTCCTACACATTGAATTATTGAAAACCGAGTTTTATCGGTTTTGGCTAGTGAACCAAACCAATTTTTCTCGGTTTAGATTGGTTCGGTTCGGTTCAAACCGTTTAGAAAAAAGAAAAAAAAAACATCAAATCATTCTTAAGTTGGGGTTGAGCCTAAAGAAAAAAATAATAACAAAAGTTGTGTGCCGAGCTTTTTGTGAATTAATATATATATTTTTATTAATATAAATATTGACATAATTAATATAATAGGTTACGGTTCGGTTCGGTTTTTTACGGTTTTTAAGGTGGTGAACTGAATACCGAACCAAACCTCTCGGTTCTATTCCTTAGAGAACCGGTGGTTCCATATTTTTTAATAAAATCGAACCGAACCAATTGATTTGGTTCGGTTTGATACGGTTCGTCGGTTTTTCTCGGTTTTTGCACACCCCTAATATTAAGTTTGGAATCTCTATCTTTTTAACAATATATTACATTTGTAAAAAAAAATAATTATATATGAACATTGTACTTATTTTTAGAATAATAATTTTAATAAACTACCGAGTAACTCAAACCCACCAACCCATGTGTTTTCATGGTTAGGTGAGTTGGAGGTCATTATTAAATAATGATTTTTTGGGTCGAATAAATTCATAACCCGAACAATTGGGTTGGGTAGTGCTTCGACCCAATCCACAAACATCTTAATAAAGAACAACCTCGAGGGTGAGGCAATTGAAATGGGTTCAACTCATTCTTGGCCTTTTTATTGGTTTGTCTATTGGGCCTTGAGCATCACATCGAGTTCCAATCGTCTTTCTTTGACCATTTTATTACATATTCGGCTTCTTAGGACAATTTTGTCCTTATATCCAAAATTATCCACAATCGGTGGGTTTGATGTAGACTTTTTAAAACATACCTGTTTAGTATTAAAAAATTCAAAAATTGTTGTGCTCCACAAGTTTTCTGAAATATGTTCTATTGGTCACTGAGTTTTGAAGGATATATATACTTCATAATGACGATTTTAAATGAAATTTTAGGTTAAATTATAAAAAAATGTCATCGAACTTTGTATTTTGTAAACTTAAACTTTAAAACAAATAAACTGGTTTAATGAAGAAAATATAGAGAAAGAATGGACAATAGAAAAGTCTCACGATATTAACGATTCAATTAATACAACAATAAGTTTATTGTTTACTTTAAGGATAATTTTTAAAGTTTCAAAAGTTCATGACACATCAATGACAATTCTCTTTTCCTAAAATAAATCATCATTTATAATCTACTTTTTTAGTAAAACATAATTTATAATTCCGTTCTCTTTAATTTGATTAGAATTTTATTATCACATTGATTATCAAGCAATCAAATATAGAAATACAATCACTAAAATAGAAAAAATAATAAAGTTCATTTAGAAAAGGGAAAATAATAATAATAATAATAATAATAATATAGTGTGAATAAGGGTATAATGGTAATATAAGCTATTCGAATCAAAGCATTCGTCACGTCCATAACGGTTATAATATAAATAGCGCGAGCTTAACGATTTCATGCGGACGCACTCTGATCCGATTCCGAGCTGTTGATTTGAAGCCATTATAACTGCTCTTCGGATTTCGAGCTCATTTCTGTCCCAAAAGCATTCCTCAATTTCATCGTTTTGATTCTTCGTAGCACCCCCGAATTAATCGACCTCCTTCAGAATATAATATATTCAATCTACAACGCTGAAAGGTTTGTTTTCGTTTGTTTCTTGAGAAAATGTTTGGAAGAATTGGAATATTGATGTTTGATTGTATGAAAGTTGGATGAGAAGACCGATAGTGTTGTTTGGTTTGGTTCTTAGTGTTGAAATGTGGACGTGAATGTGTAAATCCTACATTTCTTTTTCTCATTTTCTCAATTGGTTTAGCCAAATATTTCTGTTTGTTTACCGAGAAAATGTTTGGAAGGACTGGGATATTTCTGTTAATTGCATGGAAGTTGGATGAGAAGACTGTTACTGTTGTTTGGTACTTTGGTTAAGGTTCTAGTAATGAAATGTAGTCGTCAATGTCCAGGGCTACGTAAATCCTTATTTTCTTTTCTCAGTTTCTTATTCGTTTTAGCCATACATTTCTGTTTGTTTCCCGATAAATTTCTTTGGAAGGATCGGAATACTGCTGTTTAATTCCATGGAATTTGGATGAGAAGACCGATACTGTTGTATGGTTAAGGTTATTAGTATCGAAATGTAGAATTGAATGTGCAGGGCTATATAAATCCTCAATTTATTTTTTCATTCGTTTTAGCCAAATATTTCCGTTTTTTCCCCTGAGAAAATGCTTGGAGGGATTGGAATATTGCTGTTTAATTTCATGAAAGTTGGATGAGAAGACTGACACTGTTGTTTGGTTAGGTTCTTAGTATTGAAATGTAAACGTGAATGTGGAGTGTTATGTAAATCCTAAATTTCTTTTTCATTTTCGCATTTATTTTAGCCAAATATTTCTCTTTTTTTCCCGAGAAAATGCCTGGAAGGATTGGAATATTCCTGTTTAATCGAATGGAAGTTGGATGAGAAGATAGATACTGTTGTTTGTTTACGTTCTAGTATTGAGATGCAGACGTGAATATTCTGGGATATGTAAATCTTAATTTTCCTCTCTTTTTCACCGTTAATTTTACCCAAATTTTTCCGTTTGTTTCCTGAAAAGATGTTTGGAAGGATTGGAATACTGCTGTTTAGTTGCATTTGCATGGAGATTGGATGAGAGAAGACATAAATGTGCTGGATGAGAAGTGAAAAATGTTGTGGAGGGACTGTTTGGTTAGGTTCTAGTAGTGAAATGTAGACTATGAATGTGCTGGGATATGTAAATCCTTATTTTTCTCTCTTTTTCTAGAAGCTGTTTTGTTGGTGCAGCCTTTAGGAATTCTTGTTATTTTTTTTCTTTTTCTAGTTGAAAGACCATTAGGACTTGGAACTAATTTTCTTTTCCCATTTGGGCTTGTGTCAATTAAACCGACCAATACTTCTCACCATCATTCTTGTGATACAACCTTGAAATGATGTTTATGATATTTTTTTTCCCTGCGTATTCTTTATTATCTGAGATTAAAAGGCATGGAGATGAGTGTAAAACTAAAAAATCACTGGAACTTGATTTAGGGTATAGAGCAAATTTTAATCTGTTGAATTAGAAAGAACTGATGGGGCAGAATGTCTTTGAACTGTACATTGCACGAAATTTTGTTCCTCCACTCTGAATGATTTCATAAAGCAGCATCAGAACTATCATACTAAATCTTATCGTGTTTTTCTGGTAAAAACAATCAGGAGATCGACGATCAAGGGGATAAATAATGGCCAATCTTCAAGACATTGGTGTTTCTGCAACAATCAACCTTCTCTCTGCATTGGCATTTCTTGTGGCATTTGCGCTATTACGGCTTCAACCAATCAATGATCGAGTGTACTTTCCCAAATGGTATCTTAAGGGAATAAGGGGCAGTCCAAGACGTTCGGGACATATGCACAATGTTGTCAACTTGGACTTCAATATGTATCTTAGGTTTCTCAATTGGATGCCCGCAGCGTTGAAAATGCCAGAACCTGAGCTCATCGAACATGCAGGGCTTGATTCTGCTGTGTTTGTTCGAATTTACCTTCTCGGGTGAGTTGAATTTTGGTCCCTGCATTAAGTAGACTATAAAGTTTTAGTATATTCTGATATTCATTTATAGATCATTTTAGGAACTTATATGTGATCTAGTTTGTAACTGCATGTTATATATCACGTTTCACATTGTGGAAGGATAATGAATTTTAACAAAACATATATGCAGCTTGAAGATATTTGTTCCCATAACTTTACTTGCTTTTGCTGTTCTGGTGCCTGTCAATTGGACTGGAGAAACTTTGGAACATGCCAAAGGCTTGGCATACAGTGATATTGACAAGCTCTCAATATCCAACATTCCTCCAGCATCAAAAAGGTATTCCTCTTCTTGTTTGTTGCATGTCTGTTTCCACTTCTTTTTTTCCTTGCTGCAAGAGAATAACCATCCTTTTCTGAAGTACTAAATGAGCTACATTGTAAGAATTACTGTGAATAGGCCCAAGTATCGTTATCAATCCCCATAATCACATTTCTTGAATTCTTTACAGCAACTTTAAGACAGATCGAAAAATTTATTTGTCCCGGAGACAAAACTGTCATTTTTTTTATGAAACAACTGAGGACCTTACCCACTATTTTAAATTAAAATCCCATTGAGAAATTTTCTTTTCCTTGTCCTATAGAGTAAGTTCCTTGAACGTTATTTTCAGTTTTAAGCTCTAGCTTATAGTAGTTATTCGTCGTAGTATTGGCAGTATCTTTGTGATGCTAACTTAGTATTTTGTAGTTGCACGTTTTTTGAAGTGTATTTATAAATCGTTGAAGGAAGTCCTTGGTGTAGGTATCATTTTAGGTTTCTTTCACTCTTACACAACGTTCACTTCCAGATTTTGGGCGCATCTGGTCATGTTTTATGTCTTCTCATTTTGGACGTATTACGTTCTATACAAGGAGTACAAGCTTATAGCTTCCATGAGGCTACGATTTTTAGCATCTCAAAAACGACGTCCAGATCAATTTACAGTGAGTTCAGATTGTAAGCTTTTCTATATTTGTTATGTCCTTTTTTCTCAACATTATACCACGGGAGTTGTTAGACCTCCAATCCAGAAGGTTTATTCAAAGAAGGCAAAGAGAATTATGACTGTTTCTAGCCTTTAAATTTATCAGTTTCAAATGTCAACTCATTTAAAATTTTTGTGTTTGTTTTTAAATAGTAATGTGATTACTTTTATTGTTGATAACTTAGTTTCAAGCTCCTTTACAGGTCCTTCTGAGGAATGTTCCTCTAGATCCTGATGAGCCAATCGGTGAGCACATTGAGCATTTCTTTTGTGTAAATCACCCCGATCGCTATCTGACACATCAGGTATGATAACTTTTACCGAGATAAATAGAATGTAAATTTCCAATCAATTATTTATGTTGCAAAGGAAATAAGTTTATGATGCTGCAATACCAATGTAGAAAAGAACTATATTAGACATATTAGATGGATGGTCGTGTCTGGATCTAAGAAATATGATTGTATCTCATCCGAGGTTTCAAGTGTCAAAGCAACTTTATTTATTTATTTATTTCTTCTTTACTGTAGCTTGTTTATAATGCAAACCATCTTGCGAAGTTGGTTGAAAAGAAGAAGGGTCTACAGAATTGGCTCGTATACTATGAGAACAAGTATGAGAGAAATCCTACACAAAGGCCCACTACAAAGGTATTTTTCTTAACACGAGAAACTGAAGTCACTTGCCTTTCTGAATTTTATCATCGGGACTTTCAATAACCTGTAAGAATTGAATTGCATTCATAGACAGGTTTCTGGGGACTTTGGGGAAGCACGGTGGATGCAATTGACTATTATACTGCTGAGGTGGAGAAGATAAGTACAGAAGTGAGTAAACAAATCATGTGCTTTTTTCATCACATTTTAACGAGCTTTCTTTCAATTTCTCATCTGATATCTGGTTTTGTTATAACTTTTGCACACATCAAAACTTCCTTTGTTGTCCATGTTTTTGTTGTTACCTTTTCTTCCTTCATCAGACTGTAGCCAAAAATGCTAGCGTATGGTTTATAGGTCCATTTTCCTGTACTTGCCCTTTCTTATAAGAAGGAACATATTTTGGCCATAACCAACACTTTTAAGTCCAGGGAAAGACTGTACACAACACACACATGTAATAAGAGAAACGGAACGTGTATGCAAACTGATAGTAGTCCGAACACCTACTTATCTTGAAAAAACTTCATACAGTCTATTTAGCATCCCGTCTCCATTCCCGTAAGCAAAAAGGAAAAGCTGATGCAGTTTAACTTTATGTTTCTTAAATCGTTGTTTTTCCTGCATAAGCACTTATTTTTCAAGTCTCGTGTATTCAATAACCTGTCTTTGATTGAGTAATGTCCACACGTGGTACCAATTTTAAGAAAATATTGATGCCATGTTTTTTTGCATCTTTGAATACGAATTTCCTTTTATAACACAATTTGTTGTTGTCTAAGGTGTTATTTTCGTACAGGAAGCTGCAGAAAGAGAGAAGGTTTTAAGCGATCCCAATTCCATAATTCCTGCAGCATTTGTGTCATTTAAGACACGATGGGCAGCAGCTGTATGTGCTCAAACACAGCAGTCCAGTAACCCTACAATTTGGTTGACAGAATGGGCTCCTGAACCACGTGACATCTATTGGGATAATCTTGCTATTCCATATGTAAAACTTGCAATACGAAAGTTGATCATGGCAGTTGCTTTATTTTTTCTCACCTTTTGCTTTATGATACCCATAGCTTTTGTTCAATCCTTGGCGAACATAGAGGGCATTGAAAAGGTCTTTCCATTCTTGAAGCCCATTATTGAGAAGTAAGTTCTTTCTACCTTTATTACCTTCTAGCAATATTAAGGTTTTTTTGTTTTCGTTTAATATACCTAATTCTTAATACTATTCAGTACTCAAGCTTCTCAGAGTCAAAAAAATGCAACTGCAATTTATAATAAAACCCAGGCCAGGAAGTTCCCCATTGTTTACAATGAACTATAGGGTTTAACATGCATATAAAACGATATGAAAATTTATTACCTTTTCTTAAACTTCGTGCAACAGGTAGATATCCTATTGTGGTGGCAGTTATGGCCTAACAGTTACAGTTTCAAACACTGGAAACATTTGTTGCAGGAAGGTTATAAAGTCTGTCATCCAAGGATTTCTTCCAGGAATTGCTTTAAAGATTTTCCTAATTCTTCTCCCAAGAATTCTCATGACCATGTCGCAAATTGAAGGTTTTACATCCCTCTCAGCGTTAGATAGGAGATCAGCTGAGAAGTATCATATGTTCATTCTGGTCAATGTGTTTTTTGGAAGCGTTATCACAGGAACAGCATTTCAGCAGCTTCAGAAATTCCTTAACGAGCCCTCAACAGAGTATGTTCTGCTTTCGTCTAGGGAAATTATGCTAATAATCCACAAAATATTCTGTGTTATAGAGAAAAAAGTTTTTTTGATAATTGGTCAAGAAGACAGAAAATTTAGAATCAAGTGTAATGTCATTCAATAAGGCCATTTAAATTGAGACTACTCAAAGTTTTGATATCTATAATTTTGCATTTTCTGGCCTTTATCTATCCAAGGTGCTGCGTATACACGTCTTGGACTTTATATTCTTATTTGTTTGTTTTCAAATTGAATATTCTTTCAAGACATCTAAATTAAATATCCGGACAGAAAACAGAAGGGCATATAAATACATTGGTAAGCTCGTTCAGTTGTTGCACTTTGAAGATCTGGGCCTTTTCTTATACTCTTGTAGTCAAGTATGAGATATGCTCCCAACTTAAAACGATGATAACCGATATTTTTTCATAATTCTTATAACATGGGGATACTTCAATATGATGTATCGTTTCATTCTGTTTTTTCAGGTTCACAAAAACTGTTGGCGACTCCATTCCAATGAAAGCTACATTTTTCATTACTTATATAATGGTTGATGGTTGGGCTGGAATTGCTGCAGAGATTCTTAGGTTGGTTCCACTGATCATATTCCACCTGAAGAATACATTTTTAGTCAAGACAGACCAAGATAGGGATCAGGCAATGGATCCTGGTTGCTTGGACTTTCCCGTATCTGAACCTAGAATACAGCTTTATATCTTGCTGGGGTTTGTGTATTCTGTTGTCACACCAATACTGCTACCTTTCATTATTGTCTTCTTTGCTTTCTCCTACCTGGTTTATCGTCATCAGGTGAGTCTGCTGAATTGGTGCCTATCATATTCTTGTTTTTTATTGTCAACTAGAGCAGCAATATTAGACTTTATATCTCGTCAGTTAACATTGCTTCATGAAGGTTCTCGGGATTTAGCATATGGTTTTTAACTTCTTTTTGGCTTCAAAGTTCTGGAAAACTCACTTTAAAAAGCTTTATATATGCATGAAGGCTGTACGTGTTCAAATTATTCAATCATATTACATAATGTTCGTTTGTCATGGCTCATGACAAGAAATTAAGTATACTTGTGTTTTACAAACGAATTAACGAACAAACATATTTAAAAAGTTGTGCCTGCTCTCCCGATAACTTTTGGACTCTGAATACAGTTTTAACAAACTACAAAGTTTTCCCTATAATAGCCCAAGAATGTTTACTGTTTGATGGTGCTTATGATGCTTATATTCTTCAGATTATTAATGTATACAACCAGAAGTATGAGAGCGGTGCAGCCTTTTGGCCGCATGTTCATCGTCGAGTGATTATTGGTTTAATTTTAGCCCAGCTTCTTCTGATGGGATTGTTCAGCATGAGAGAGGCTGAGAAGTCATCACTATTTCTTGTTGCACTGCCCATTTTGACAATATGGGTTCACAAATTCTGCAAGGGGCGTTTTGAATCTGCCTTTGTCAAGTTTCCTCTACAGGTTAGTTAATACTAACAAGACTTTTAATTCTGTTTTCAATCTTTGTGAGAGACCATCTTGCTTTTCCATTGGTATGCAATAAGGAAACTCAAATAGTAACAATAATTCTGGAAGAGTACTAATAGGGGTATATTGGGAATATTAGGTAAGGACAAAGTGGCATTTAGATCGGCACCAATTTTGCATTTAACTTAATTTATAAATAGCGAGGTTCATCTCCCTCATAAGTTTGGGTTTAAGTTTCACAATTGACGTACCCACCAAAATGATCCTATCCCTCCAAATATTCAAGCTCCCTCTAATTATGATTAAGTCTCCCCCATTAATTACCACTAAGCTCTTACTAATTTTCTGGATATGCCTCTATATCTATTAGTACTCTCACAGGATATATTATGTTGAGAGTGCCTTTTACCTTGACAAAATATGCTTGCTTTTAAAGGGGTTATAAAACTGAAGATGAGTAATTCAAGAGAGAAAAGTATTTACTATTTCAATAGAGTTATGGTATAGATACATATTTATAGGAATGTAGAAACCCTAGATAGTATGTGAAATTACAAATAAGGGTATATATATATAAATATATTATAACATTCCCCCTCAAGCTGGAGCAAATATGTCAATCATGCCCAGCTTGTTACATAGATAGCCTATTCTTGCTCCATTTACAG
>JBBPDJ010000021.1:3544445-3576172 GCA_037974625.1 Cucumis cinereus
TCAATAGAGTTATGGTACAAATACATATTTATAGAGAATGTAGAAACCCTAGATAGTATGTGAAATTACAAATAAGGGTATATATATATAAATATGTTATAACAAAAACCACTTCCTACATAAACCACACTATGGTTTTATCTTTCATATACTATAACAAACCTTCTTTTTCCCACTAATTAGTCACAGCACAAACTCTCAAACAAAATTTTTTCTGGAAACAATTTCATTTCACACATTTTCTCAAACTAATATCTCCCTCATTTTTTTTAAAAGCCAAAATGATGAAGGTAGGATTAGGTAATTTAGGCTACTTTCTTGATTATTCTCTGTTACCCTTGTTTGTATAGTAATCCCTTATAAATAGGGAGTCCCTATCATGTATTGAACACTTGGAGATTTCTCATTTTAGTCATTCTTAGGCTACATCACTATTTTTATTTTATTTTTTGTAACAGTCAACCTTCCTAGTTCATCAGTTATTCGTATCATCATGGTCCATATGAACCCACAAGGGCCATATTTATTATTGCATAGTCAGTTATTTTGGTGTCATTTATTGTTCTCTATTTTTAGTTTCTTTCTTTTATGTTTCCCTCTCAAAGTGGATAGAAAGGAAACCACAATTGATTATTCCCTTATAATATATATTTTTTCTAAAAAAGAAATTATATACACTATCTTTATTTTGAGTTTTGAATTTTTGTGACTTATTAGCATGTCACGTGTTCTAAAAATCCCAAAATGAAGCCAAGAAAAAGTATTATTAGCAACATGTCATGGAACAATTTGGTAGAATACGGAAAGATAAGTGTTGTTTAAGATGCATCCAAGTATTTTTCCTTCACAAATCATCATAGAAAAAGAAAAGATGCCATCATAGTACAATCATGAGGTTCGATCCCCCACAAGGAGTAGTAAACAAATTCTTTCGAGGGATATATTAGATATACATATTCGTTATCATGATAGAGTGAAATCCATAAATTTGATTACTATTGGCAGGATGCAATGGTTAAGGACACATTGGAGAAGGCCACAGAACCAAATTTAGATTTGAAAACCTATTTAAAGGATGCTTATGTACACCCAGTTTTCAAGAGCAGCTCAATAGAACAACCATCATTGATTGATGATGAAGAAAGCAATCCTTTGGTTCCTACAAAGAGAAACTCTCAAAGAAGTAGTAAACTTCCTTCTGAAGACAACTCTGAGACAGATGCTTAGTCAGGTTGCTAATATATATATACAAATATTCATGATTTTTAACTGAAAAATATCATTTTAGAGCTCTTTGGATGTATGTAGCCAGACTTTGGTCAAACATTAGAAAATTCATGAAATTGCACCAATCATATAGAAAGTTTTAAATCATCCATTGTCTACTCACAAGGTAAATTTACTTCTCCTTTTTGTGTTGCTTTGTGTTTTGGTTCAATTTGGGTCATGGTTGTTATGACATGTTTCAGGATGGATTTTGAAATGGTTATAATCATTTGTGTGAATTGTTTTTTTCAGGTTCAAAATCACGTTGAAATATACTTTTAAATACATTTTTAATCACTCAAAATTAATTTAAGGAATAGTTTTACATTTTTAAACACAATTTTCATACTATTAAAATTGATTTTTTTAAATCTTTTTTAGTACAACAATAGAGTGGGGGATTAAACCTCTAACCTATGAGATGGAGGTCATAACGATACTAGTAAACAAGCTCACTTTGTCATTTCAAAGTAGTTTTGGAAATGACAAACAATTTTAACAATTTTAAAATCACTCCTATGCATGTAAAAAACCAGTGTAATGTTATATTTCACTTCTAAGTGCGATTTTCATACAATTAAAATTGAAGAAAGATGAGTGGAGACCATGTGGTTTGTAAGGGTGAAGGAGACAGAGCGAAAAGGAAAATTAAAAGTATCTAATTTTTAATAATTTCAATTATAATTTTAAAGGAAATTATAATTAATAACGTTTTTGTCTAATCAACCACTTAAAATAAATCGATAATATATTTAGCCACGTTAGTGCGAAAATAATAATAATGAATCTTTACTCTCTAGTCAAACCTAGTGGAACAAAAAATAATATTTCCCATGTTAGAAACCCTAAGTTTTAAATACAAAAACTCATATATCTAAACGTCCAAGTTAAAACGCGAGTTTGAAAACTTATATATCTAAATGCTACAAAATCATAACCTCACAAAGAGAATGATATAAATAACTAATTATTTGAGTTTAATAACTAATCAACAATCTAATTCTCACATAGACGGTGTACTAAAAGAAGCTAGGTTTTGGTTGATTAATGTTTTAAAAAATGTTTGTTCTACGTAAATTTCGGTATGGAGACGGTATTATGAAAAACTTTGTATACTACTTTCACCTATTGTCTGTCAAGTTGACCCGCTTTAAAAAATAGGGTAGGATCCATTAATAATAATATGAAATTCACAATTATTTTATCCAGTGTGAAGAAGAAAAATATACTTTCGTAGTACTAAAAAAAATATTATTTGTATAAATTTTCGTAAGAATAATGCTACTATTTTCGTTCGTAATTTCACACGTCATTAAATTATATATTCATTTATTTGTTGGACTCTATCAAAAAAAAAATCGTAAATTATAAATGCTTCCCTAAGTTTGGATCACAGCTCAAAATGGTTGAACTTGGAATGAAATATCTGAAATGAAAAAGAACTCTTTTAATTAAAAATTTAAAAACGATAGATAATAATAATAACAATAATACCTAAAAAAGCAAATCAAAGGGACATGATGGAAAACGGAATGCTTGTGGGTTCCTCACAAGAAGACGAAGCTGAGTTACAGAAACTCACTCTCCTTCGCTCCTGTCCCTCTCCATTGCCTTACCTTCCATTTGCGGTGCCTTTGATTTCGATTATTATTATTATTACCATAAACAACAAACCTGTATTCTTCTCTCCTTTGTCTCCAATTTCTTTTCTTTTATGTTCTTCACCACACCCAGCAGAATCAAAGACCTGTAAGTTCAAATTCTCCGATTCTGCTTTTGTTTCTCAATGTTTTGAAGCTTTTCCCATCTGGGTTTTGCTCAATTTTGATTTCTGTTTACTTTTTCCTTATGTCCTGAGCTTTTGATTCACTCAAAAAGGGGTTGATTAGGCTATATTCGATGTATATGTTGATTAATGCTTAAAGTATCAATGTAGATGGAGACGTTGAGATCTTAGTTTTGCGAAAATGTTAATGAAAATATCTATAAATGTCGATGTCATGGATATTTCTGAAAAAAAATTAAATTAAATAATTCGAATTAGTAAATAAACACTTTATACTCTTTAAACAAGTTAAAATGTTTATTATTTATGTTACATTCACATTTTTACGTTTTGTTGCTTATCTTTTATATTTCATGAAGTTTTTCACGATATAATGGAAATGTAAAAATGTCAATGGAAATGTCAACGTGTTAGATGGAAATTTAATATCATGAACTGATAGCTTTGGTTGAGGAGAAAAAGAGATAGTGGTATGAGCTTACTAAAGAGGATTGGTTAGATTAAAATGTATTGAATATTTTACATGTATTCTTAGATTCTCTATGTTTATTTGATGGGCAGTGTTGAATTTAGTCTTGGAGCTGTGCTGTTTTTGGGAAACAAAATTGATGGTTTATCCTTGCTTGGCACAGAACACTTGATCAATTTCAGGTTTAGATGGTTTTGAAGTTATAGATGGCAACTTTCATGTCTTCACTTGTCATACAGCCCTTCTGTGTATATAATTGTGGAGTTACTGAATCATTAAAACTTGCTGTAAGCGATCACCTTACATATGGACAAAAGAAAAAGTATCAGTTGGGAAAAATGGACGAGGCTAGAATGCTAGCTCACGGAGAAAGTAAAGTAGGTGCTGTGAAATCTTCGCACCGCAACTTTAGTAAAGCATATGCTACATCAGGAATGTCGGTTGGGAAAAGTGGACAGAGATTGGGCATTGGTGGTAAAAGTAAGGAGCAAAGAAAGGTTGCAACCTATCTGTTTAGAACAGAGTTTGGGGATTTGGTGAATGTTTTTGTTGGAAAGACGGGGTCTGCTTTTACAGTCAATATTGAAATTTCTTCCATGCAACTAGTGAGCATTGATGAAACACTACTGCTTAGTTGGGGGGTTTATAGATCTGATTCAGCTCTTGTAACTCCCAACTTTCAGAGTTTACCCCCAGATGAGACAACTGGAGCCACTGAAACCCCTTTTGTAAAAACTTCTGAAGGAGAATTTTCTGTTGAATTGGAGTTTGATGCTAAGCACACTCCTTTCTACATTTCTTTTGTGTTGAAATATCCAATGGGCGTTGATTCAGGCAGCTCTGAAATTAGAAGTCATAGGAAGACTAGCTTTTCTGTACCTGTTGGGTTTGGTCGAGGTTATCCGAGTCCGCTGGGTCTTACCATTTCTGGTGATGGTTCTATAAATTTTTCCATCTTCTCAAGCACCGCAGAAAGTGTAGTTTTATGTCTGTACAATGATAGCACATCGGAAAAACCTCTATTAGAGCTAGATTTAGATCCATATATTAACCGATCGGGTAATATTTGGCATGCCTCATTTGAAGGTGCCTCAAATTTTGTAAGCTATGGTTATCAATGCAAGGGGTCGAAGTCTCATGAAAATCAAGATGGACTTGAAGTAAGTCGGATTGTCGTGGATCCGTATGCTAAGATCCTTGCAGCATCTATTCCTAAATCCCGTGGTCAGGGACTTGGATTGCCTTCAAAATTTCTTGGGCAAATATCCAAAGTTCCCGCTTTTGATTGGGATGGCGATGTCCGTCCTAACTTGCCAATGGAAAAACTGTTTGTTTATCGGTTAAACGTGAAGCGTTTTACCATCGACAAATCAAGTCAGCTTCCCGCAGATATTACCGGTACATTTTCTGGTTTGACCAAGAAGTTGTTGCATTTTAAAAACTTGGGCGTGAATGCAGTTCTGCTAGAGCCAATCTTTCAATTTGAAGAGAAAGAAGGACCATATTTCCCCCTTCACTTCTTTTCACCGACAAACAATTATGGTCCTTCTGGGTCTTCAATTTCTGCTATAAACTCCATGAAGGAAATGGTTAAAGAACTGCATGCCAATGGAGTAGAGGTCATCTTGGAAGTTGTTTATACTCACACTTCCGTGGATGGAGCACTGCAAGGCATTGATGACTCGTCTTACTATTTTGCTAATAGGGTCGCAAATTTGGAAGGAAAAAGTGCTCTGAACTGCAATTATCCCATAGTGCAGCAATTACTTTTGGATAGTCTTCGATATTGGGTGACTGAGTTTCATGTAGATGGTTTTTGTTTCGTAAATGCTTCATCTTTGCTGCGAGGACATCATGACGAATTGTTGTCTCGCCCTCCTTTTGTAGAAGCGATTGCTTTTGATCCGCTTTTATCAAAAACTAAACTAGTTGCAGACTTCTGGGATCCACAGGAGTTGGTATCAAAGGAAACTCGTTTCCCTCATTGGAAGAGATGGGCAGAGGTGAATTCAAAGTTCTGTAGTGATATAAGAGACTTTTTCAGGGGAGAAGGTCTTATTAGTAGCCTTGCAACCCGGCTTTGTGGGAGCGGAGATGTATTCTCAGATGGTCGAGGCCCTGCATTCTCTTTCATTTTCATTGCTAGAAATGTTGGCCTTCCTCTTGTCGACCTTGTGAGCTTTAGCAACAGCAATTTAGCTTCAGAGTTGAGTTGGAACTGTGGGGAAGAAGGACCGACGAGTAATATTAAAGTTCTAGAGAAACGACTCAAACAAATTCGTAATTTTATATTTGTGTTGTTTGTTTCACTTGGTGTTCCTGTTCTTAACATGGGAGACGAGTGCGGCCAATCTTCAGGGGGATCTGTGGCATTGAACGATAGGAGGTCATTCAATTGGGATTTACTAAAGACGGATTTCGGTACTCAAACCACACAATTCATCGCATTTTTTAGTTCATTTAGATCAAAGCGTTTTGACCTTTTCCAGAGCAGAAACTTTCTGAAGGGAGAAAACATTGACTGGTTTGATAATAACCAATTACCACCACAATGGGAAGATCCTTCGTGCAAATTCCTGGCTGTGATGCTGAGGGCTGATAAAGAGGAAAATGAGTCAATCACTGAGAATCCCGAGACTCGAAGCGATATATTCATGGCCTTCAATGCATCTGACCAACCTGAAAGTGTTGTTTTACCTGAACCATCAGAAGGTACAGCCTGGTTTAGGGTGGTTGACACTGCTCTTCCTTTTCCCGGGTTTTTCTCATTCGATGGTGAGCTGGTGCCATCGACAGGATCTGTTACTTACGAAACGCAAGCTCACAGTTGTGCACTTTTCGAGGCTAAAAGTGCCAATGATTGAAATTCTGCACATATTGTAGCTAATAGAGAATCTGAAGCCAAGTAGAATAATAAGACACATAAAACAGCAAATGTGGCCAAATAAGGATCATTCATAAGGCAACTCCTTGTAGCCAAATATATGTAATTTCAGAAGTTTCTTCCATCAAAAGATTGTCATTCATTAGACAGACATTTGTTTTGCAACAGAGAGGAAAACTGTAGCACAATGTCATTTGAACTTAACTAGAACCTATAATTGTCTGCATAGTCAGTATAATGCACCATAGGATTATCTCGAGGGGGAGATCGATGCTGAAAATAACGATAAGTAGGTGGCGGCGGATGTTGTAAGTAGTAACCTTGAGGTGTGAATGTATGGCCAGGAACTGATTGCTGATATGGCCACACGGTTTGGTATCCAAATCGAGGCAAATTCTGAGACGCATGAACATTAGAAGACATAGCAGGCAGCAAGCTCCGAGAATACGGATATGCATGGACATTAGAAGACATAGGAGGCGGCAAGCTCTGTGAATACGAACACGAATGAACATCAGAAGACGTAGCTTCCTTCATTTCCATTGTTTCTGTTGCACACTTATGTTGTGAATACCAATCAAACTGTTTGTTGTCATCTTCATTGTTACTATCAGATTCAATGCTGTCATCTTCTATCTTTGAACCACTCTTTGAACAGTCAGTGACTTTGTCGTCGCGGTCAGGTTCCTTTTGAAAGAACCAGAGCTTGGCTTCTGTCCTCATTGCTTGCATTTTTTGTAAGAGCACAATAGGGTCAATGTCACCTTTTACTGTTACCAGCCCTTTGTGTGGGTTTATGGCAACAGATTCCACTCCTACCACATCAAAATTCACACAGGAAGGGAGAGAAAACTCAATACAACTGAAGGGTAAATGCAAGTTTTATGTTGTGGTGAAAGAGATGAAGATTGAAATGATTCTTATTTAAAAAGGGAACAAAAGAATGGATAATTAGATTTTAGTTACTATGGTTTGGTAAAAGCTTCGTATGGTTCGTTAGTAAACTTGTTTTTGAAGAAAGTTAGAATTTAGTACTTATGGTTTATAATTAGATTTTAGTCACTATGGTTTGGTAAAAGTTTCATATGGTTCCGATTATGGAGATCATGCAAGAGGATTTTATCAAACTATAGAAACCACTGATGAGATTTTATTAAATCATCGGGACTAAATTCTTACTTTTGAGCTCCAAAACATAGGGATCAAATTTGCAATTTGACCAAAAAAAAAAAAAAATCTTTTTTGAGTTTAGTTTTAGTTTCTGTTTAATGATTTTAAAATATTACCTTTCTAACTTGATGTTTGAGTATAATTTCTATTTGAATCTCATGCTTTGAAATGTTGCATTTCTATTCTTGAGTTAAATAACAAAGTACATAGTTATAGTGAAACCTCGTGAATAGAAGCATATATAAGGATCAAATTAAAACTAAATTCATAACGAAATCTCGCAACCAGATGAAAATTGTATTCAAAACTCAAAAGGGTAAAAGAAGTAAAACTCAAAATGTAGGACAAAAATGAAATTCTTTCCCTTTTGGAAACATACCATTTGACTTGAGGAGCTTCCGTTCTAGCTTTAAAGGGCACTTTTCACAGCAGTTGATATCCATTTTTATGGTACAAATCTGCAAATTATGGAAGAAATATATATAAAAGAGAAGGAAGGTGGTGAATTAAGAAAAATGATAACTGAAAAGTGCTTACTGAGGAAGATGGTGTTTCATCATCCGCCATTGGAAGAACTGATTAAAAGCTTCAAAATAAACCTTCACACACACAAGATTAATTATAATTAGCAAAAACAGAGAGATGAAGATAGGTTTTCTATGGAAATTCTTTGAGCTTGAAAATCCCCAATAGAAAGTGCTTTTTTTTCGTGCTTTATTGCCATGTTTAAGGTAGAGAGGGAGGATTTATGGTAAGAAATGTTTTTTAGCTAATTATAAAAATTATTTGAAATTAAGAAATTTATTGTTAATATTATTATTATTTATTTTATACTATATTACAAATAGGGTTGGGTTTGAGTTGAAAATTGATTTAAAGTTTTACCTAATTAAATAATATATCATCTAATGATCTATCAAATACCGTATAAAAGTAGAATATAAGACGAAAAAAAAAAGGGTTGATCATAAGATTTTTTTTTTTTTAGTCTAATAGTTTAATAAAAACGAAAATTTGAATCTCTAATTGTTTTGGTGTGATTTTGAAATTTGTTAAAATCACTTTTATCATGTTTAAAATCATTTCGAAACACTTTTAATCACGCTAAATTAATTCAATGTTTAACTTTGCACTTTTAAACACAAATTTCATATTATTAAAATTGTTTTTTGAGTGATTTTAAAAATAATAAAAATGAATTTAATCCTTTTAGAAGAATCACTCACAAAGATGTCGAAAATTGTTCTTAGCGATTGAACTATATAAACATGTTTAACAATGCATAACTTCTCATAACAAATCAAGTTATATCTAATAAAAAACATCAAATAAAGTTCAAATGCAGTATAAAATGATTTTGGTTGCTAATTTAAACCTAGCTCGATTGCTTTATTTACAATTTCTCGACCAAATCCACATATTGTACTAAAACAAAACAACCACGACATAAAAATTTTAAATGAAAGAAAAAATAATGCAAAAAGTTAAACCCTAAATATTTTTAAATAAAAATTGATATTTTATCCACATAACTATAATCGAGTAGTTAAAAGATAAATATACCATTTATCTTTTGATTCAAAATTTCAAAGCTTCTAGCTTAACAACAAATCATTTTTGTCATTAAAATAATAATAATACTAAATAAATAAATTCTCTAATAATAATAATAATATTCATTGCCTAAACAATAACACACCCTTCCGTATTCTCGTCGTTGAATAGGTAGTGGCTCGGCGTATTCCCCACCGGTGGCGGTTGCTCCAGCAAATAATAAGGTACGGGTTCCGACCACCGATAAGAGCTATGGGGCGGTGCCATTCCTGTCATCGGCGGCGGCGGCGGTGACGGTGACGACAATGGTTCCGACATTCCGGGCCAAAAACCACGACTTCCATGAAAACCCATATCTCCATATTGCGGTGGCGGTAGCGGTCGCGGTGATGGCATCGGCGGGCGCATAAACATGCGGTTGTGGAGTGGGAGAGCCACTGGCGGATTGACGGCTGCCGCCTCGTTTATGTGAACCTTGTCGGACGGGCTACGGTGGTCGGAAAAATGGCCGGCGTCGGAATTTTCATAGTGGGTCCTTTCACTTTTGCAACAGTGATTGTTTAAATTAATAGAATGCTTGTCACGAAAATGATGACCCGAATCATTGTCACTGGTGGCCACCGACGCCGGTGCCAACGTCATATTCTCCCTGGTCGGAAATGGTGATTTTTGCCCAGTTGGTGCCGGTGTCGGTGCTTTGTTCTCCATGGCCAGAAATTGAGCTTTTTTGCCGGCTTTTGCAATTGCTTTTACAAAGATTGATGGATCGAAGTTGTTTTGTCCACTGATTTTTACCAACACTGTTTCTATATTCGTCTCTACCGAAGTAACTCCTTCATTGGAAGCCATTACAACACCCAAAACAAGTTCTTTCAATGTTCAATTCAATATATAAATAACAAAAAATTCTAGAAATGGTTATATTTTAGTTAAAATTTTAAAATAATTGATAAACAAACACTAATCAAATTTGAATTTTGTAACTAAATCCATATAATTGGAGAAATAAAATACCTCGAATTGTGAGAAGCTCCTTCCTTATTCTCTTGGGATGTTCACTGCAGCAATGGAGATTATTGACTTCAAGAACATAAGTCTATACCCAAAATTTAAGAAAAAAATAAATTAAATAAATAAATAATAAAAAAGAACATTAATATGTTAATGAAAAATAAAAAAAATAAAGAACACAATAAGAAGAATGAAGAATGATTTTACTAAATCATTAGAAGATTTGCCATTTTCCATTGCTACAAAAAGCTTCAAATGAAACACTAAATGAAAAAATTACAGGATGAAGATTGGTAATTAGGGTTTATTTTTTCCTTTTAATAATTGCTGAATGATTTATATATGGAGATAAATTTTCCATATAATATTTTCAACCTCACTATAATATACACATTATATATTTTTTTACAAGGAAAAGAAAAGTGGAAATTGGAAATTTCCATTTGTGATTTATGAAGTTACATATGTAAGATTTATTTTGGATACTTCATTAATCTATTTTTATTTTCTTTAGGGTTTTTTTTATGATCAAATCCCTAATTTTTTTTTCTTTTAAGAAAATCTCCTCAAATTTAGTCTATTCTTCAATTATATGATATGGTAAACATAAGGCTACATGTCACTTGGTTAGAGGTATCCAAAGCGTTGGCCACTTAGCCAACAGCCTATATTATAGAGTAAACATAAGGTTACAACTATTTTGAATAACACACTACGAATACTTAAAAAGTACTATTTAAGTGTTAAAAATGAAGTTTTTGAGCCCTTTAAATAATCTTTGTTTCAAGTGGGAAAAATTCAAAAGAACATATAAGGGTAAATGAAAGAGATGAGAAGAAATTCCTAGGAACAAATGTGGAGATGATAACCATGAAGTTGGAACATATATATATAGAGAGAGAGAGAGAGAATTTGGAAGGAGAAGAATTGAAAAAGTGCTTACTACAAAAGAGCTTTGTTAATTGTTCGCCCTTGAAAGTGATTAAGCTTAAGCTCCAAATAACCCCCTTTCGTCAATGAAAATAAAAACATGTACAAATTGAGCAAAAACACAATAAATATACATATACACACATACACATATAATCGAAAGTTGTTTGAGGTCGAAGAACAATCAATAAAATTTGGTTTTTTATGTTTATATATACTTTTTTGCTTAATGAGAAGAGGCTCAATCCTTTATGGAAAGAAATATATAAAAGATGATATTTTGTTAAAATAGGAAATAAATATAATTGAAAGGAAAAAAAGATAATAGAGATCAAGAAATAAGCTTTTGGAAGTCTTTTGGAAACTAATTATATGCTTTTATTTCAGAGTAAAGATTTGTTAAAATTGTGGTATTTTCTTGAAACAAAATTAAGCATAACTTCATGCCCCACAATTTAAAGTCTATTTAAAAATTTAAAAAAAAAAAAGTAATAGTACTACTTTTAGTACAATTTCCAAATAGCTCAGGGTAAAAGGATTCAATGCCCACCAAAATGAATATAGGCATTTTCACATATGGTCCAAAACAGATTCAATGCCCTAGACTTCCCGCCCTCACTTTCCCTATTCTGCTTCCTCTCACACTGCATATGTGATAAAAAATCTCACTAACCAAAACCATTGTTGCTACAAATCCTGCCCCCTGTAGCAAAAACCCTCCTTAGTTGCCAATCAAAGCGTTGTAAGAGTGAACAAAGAAGACAAGGGAAGCCAGTAATCATGGATCACATGACCACCCGTAACCTAATTATAGTTTAACTAGTTCAAATAAAGCCACTAATCACAGATCACATGACCGTCCGTAACTTAAACATAGATTAACTAGTTCCAATAAAGTCACCAATTCAATCCCCATGCAACCCCTGTATACTAACAAACAAGTGTTCACAAAAGAACAATAAACTACCAACTGAATTCCCAAATTATAATTTTTTTTTAAAAAAAAGGTGAAGCATGTAACTGTTTGAATACATCTTCTAACAAAGAAAAGGATGTTAACTTGAACGTGCATTGATTATGCCATCCCCATTTATGTACTCTAAAATTATTAGTGATCAACTCGAATCGAAAGAGATGAGCACCAAGATCATCTTCACGGCTTAGGCTCTAAGAACAACAAAATGAAACTTCCTTATAATTTTTGCAGATTACAAAGCATATCTAACAATCTCTTAAGTGCCTAAAATAAATTAAACTCATCAACACCGACTCTGTAAAATAATGTTGAATATCATCATTTTGTCGAGGATCTTTCAAAAAATTGTTTGGCCACACCTTTGCAATGGGTATTGAAAGACCTTTCAAGGGCTATGATATGCAGTACCTCCCTCAGCTAATAACTTTGGAAACTACTCCAGCACCAACTGTTCTACCACCCTCCCTCAGGGCAAATCTTTGTCCTGTAAATAATACAACATGGGATTTTAGAGGGTATTGTTGGATAACGTAACAAAATAACACCCTAATCCTTGGATGTGACCCAATAGTATCAGATTAAAATTCAAATATGGTTGGTTACATGTAAAAAATCAAGGATGTAAATAATTTGAAACCTAGGCAGGCTAGCACATCCTTCTTTATCTCCCACAACATTTGATATAATGAAAAGAACTCAGTGAAGTTTTAAATAATTTTAAAACTATGTTTAGTTAAATGGAAAACACTATCAACATCAAAATCTATGGGAGGTCTGAGAAAAGGAAATTTTATTTTCCAAAGAAAGTTGCAAGGATAAATGGTTGGATTAGAGACTTTCTAATGATTTTCATCCTTCAAGATTTCTTCTATTAAATGTTCTTTAAATCCAGAGGTGTAAATAGTCTTTTTTTTAATAGTACTATTTTCCTGTTTCCAATCCCTCGTAATATTCCTTTTTCAATGGCAACACTCTCTTCGGGTATATATTATTTTTCTAATAGTAATATTTTGTTATTTTCAATCTCTAGTGAGAGACTATCATATATTAATGTAAAAGAGAAACAGAGAGAAGTAACTATTAGCTTAGTCTTTATATTCCCAGAGAGTTTAATTGTGACGCACCTTTTTCAAGGGGGACGGGTAAAATCAACTCAAAACCTGCAGTCACATTGTCACCTGGCATGACCATCTTAATATTTTCAGGTAATTCAACCTTTCCAGTGATATCTGCAGTTCTCAAGTAAAATTGAGGTCTATAGTTGGACATAAAAGCAGTATGTCGGCCACCTTCCTCTTTTGTGAGAACGTATATCTCTGCCTCAAATTTCTTGTAAGTTTTTAGACTTCCAGGCTTTGCAATGACCTACATATAAAGAAATAAAGGAACGTTGCAAACATCCATACTTAGGTACAGGATAGTCACCTTCAAAATGTTTTTCTGTGAAAGTACGGAAGTTAAAGGAAAGGGGAATAGAATGATTTTCAATGATGTGCATAGAGACGTAGATGTCTTCTTTAGTCCAGTTAGCTTGGAGTAGAGGCTTTTCTAACTTTTTTATCTGTCAAATCACTGTTTCTATTCAAATAAGTTTGTAGTACACAGCATTGTTTCTCATTTTGCATTTACTGAACCCAGCCAGCTGATATTATTTGGATATCTACAAAATAAGAATGTTTGGATGCCTAATGATAAAAGGAGGAGCATGAGAATGTGTTACAGGCAGAAGAGAAAAACGTTCACCTCATTGTCATAATGTTCTCCATGTTGATATTTTTCAAGAGAAGGAATGCAAATTAGACGAAAATTTTCATTTCAGCATGAGGAAAGCCAATCTACATACCTGTCCACGTTGAATCTCTTCTCTTTTTAGACCACGGAGAAGGAGACCCACATTATCACCAGCCTAATAAAACCACACAAAATTAACATTAGACAAATATAGTCGAGAGATTTTAACTCATCTGGCCAGTCCAAGAGGGGGTTCTTTCACTATTTGCGTTCCATTTTTAAAATCAAATTTCATTTCTGGCATTAAAAACACACACACACAAATAGATCCTAGCTAATTTAGAACAAAAACCCATAAAAGTTATTCATATTTAGGTGGCTTCTAATTTACTAGCTTATATTGTCTTCGACTTTACAGTTCACTTCTTTTATTGTTCTTTTTGTAAATGCGTTCTACTTAAAGAGAGAAAAAAATGGCATGTACAAAAACACGATCCTTTTCTTTTCTTTTTTTTTTTTCTTCATGTTTCTTATAAGAAAAGAAAACAACGATCAATTACTTGTCCTTGATCCAAGATTTTCTTGAACATCTCAACACCAGTTACAGTAGTTTTCAAAGGAGGTCCCTGCAAAATACATCACAAAGAAATATTATCGAAACCATCTTTAATTTTAAGAAACAAGGACCATAATGATAACACACAATATCTAGCCCCAAGAGAATGAAATCATTCCTGGCTAGTTGTGAAGGTTCAATAGTGGCTCAAATGTGCCACAAGGTGCAAGTGTCCATGCCCGCACACACAACATAGTTAGAAATTGAACAGCGTAACATCATTTTACCTGGGTTAACCCTAGAACTTCGACTTCTTCACCAACTTTAATAGTTCCCTGCTCAACGCGGCCAGTAGCAACAGTTCCACGACCCTTCAACAGAAACAGAAAGAATAAAGTTCACTTAAACAATAGCTCTTCATAAATACTTTACCAACAAAACATCAACATCGTATTGAAATTCAAAAGTGACACATACTCAATATATAAGTATTCCTCATTGTAACTTAGTAAAGCAAATTAGACAATCTTCCAGATAAAATGAAGGACAACATTAATAAAAATATAATTAAAAAATAATAATAATAATTACTATTATAGGTACACATGTTACAGTCTGCACCCAAAAGAAATGGTAAGAACTCACTGGCTGTAAACCACACTTACTGATATACAGCCCAAGTCTAACGAGCAGACTCTCAGTTTATTTTCTTGAAGTTTATAAGATCGAGTTCATAAGAAAATAGTTACAAGAAAGTATAAGAAGATGGGAATTCCTCTCACTAAGACAAAGAAAATAAATTTCACAGAAAGTTGACCATCCTGATTAAGTTGACCATCCAGAATAAATTAAGGTAACAGAAGGCCCGTTTGATAACATTCTTGTTTCTTGTTTGAAACGTTTCTCAAAATTAGGCAGAAGTTGAGAAACTATGGGAAGTAGTTTCTCCCAGTTTCGTTCCCATTTTATTTGATTCCATTTCCAGTTTTGTTTATTTTACTATTTTTGAAAATACCCTTAATTTTTTATATATTTATATTTTTTTATATCCATGAGTGTCCGGACCATTTCTAGCTAGGTATAGGTGGCCACCATGAATGGAACCCATGACATCTTGGTTAGTTATCGAGACTATGTTTCTTTTTTTACCACTAGGCCAACCCGGTTAATTTTTCATATATATGTTTAATATTTCTTATTTGTTTTATTTATTTCCTTTCTTTATTATTTTTTCATATTTATATGTTTAATTTAATTTTGAATTTTAAATTTTTTAATATTTAGATTTATGTATTATTTGATTTTCAAATTTCATATTTAATTTTATATTTTCCTTTCTATTTAGAAATATTTACTTTTGTTTCTTATTTTTTCTTATTGACATGTTTAATTTAATTTTCAATTTTAAACTGTTCAATATTTAAATTTATATATTATTTTGAACTTCCAAATATAAATATTTAATATGTTTATTTAAATATTTTCTGAATTATAAATTTCAAAATTTTGCAATATGCATGTTTATACGTTATTTTAAATTTAAATTTATTATTTTTAGTTCCTTCAAAATTAGTTAGAATTTTTCATTATATAAATTTTTTTACTAAGATATTCATTTAGGTTATCTTTAATATTTTACGACCACGACATTTACATAATAATATAATTGATTTGAATTTGAATCAACATATGATTAATAAAAACTATTGTATTATAGTTATTAATTTTGCAACGGGACTTATATATATTTGATAATATTAATGTATTATAATTGTTTTTTTATATATTTTAATGAATTCTATATATTTCTATTTTTTACATAATTAAATTATATTTAAACTAAGAAAATAAGTGAAATGTTTAGAAAAAATAACCCAAGAAATGATTATCAAACAAATTTATGTATTTGTTTCTTTTTTAAAAAAAAAAAGAAATGAGAATAGTTATCAAACATAGTCTCATTTCTTGTTCTCAAAAAAGAAGAAACGGGATCAAGTAACAAGTAACAGAAACATTATCAAACGGGTCCATAATGAATCATTTCCAACAAATCTATAATCAAGAAAATTCAGTGCAAAATTTCCTCACCTGAATAGAGAAAACATCTTCAATTGGCATCAGGAAAGGTTTGTCAAGCTGGCGAACAGGGTCAGGAATGTATTCATCAACAGCATCCATTAACTTTAGAATAGCCTGTTTACCAATTTCTTCATTTGTACCCTGTAATGCAGATAAAGCAGAACCTCTAATGATGGGAATGTCATCGCCAGGGAACTTGTAGAAGCTGAGAAGTTCTGCCAAAAACATAAACCACTATTGAAAATGTTCCCAATTATTTATCATCCTGTAAACAGTAGCTAGACCAAAATACAACTGCATAATCAATCATACCACGAAGTTCCATTTCCACAAGGTCCAACAGTTCAGGATCATCAACAGCGTCAACTTTATTCAAAAAGCACACGAGTGATGGAACACCAACCTGATTGATGCAATTAAACAAATCTATAGTGCATCAATATTACATCCTAGCACGCATAAATGAGGCTAAACTCTGCAGAAAACCCATATGCTCTAAATGAACAAATGTACACCTGCCGTGCTAGTAGAATATGTTCTTTCGTCTGAGGCATGGCCCCATCAGGACCAGACACAACAAGGATACCGCCATCCATTTGAGCAGCTCCAGTAATCATGTTCTGCACCAATTACCACCACCCTTCACTCTCAGACAATCAGAAAAAATAACCAATTGATGTAATTGGTGTGCTGTTGGATGTTAAAACTGACATTTTATATCTATAAAGCCGTGATAGAAGTTAGGAAACATCCTCTACTCAAAATAAGAAATGTAACAATATGTACACTGTCCACAAATAAATGGCATTCAGATTTGCAGTGGACCTGACTTGATAAATTACTGTGCTCCACTATAATATATAAAAGTATCAATCCACAGCTTACTTTAACATAATCTGCATGTCCTGGGCAATCTACGTGAGCATAATGTCTCTTGGCAGTCTCATATTCTACGTGAGCCTGCAAAATTAAAAGGTATCATTAACCCAAGTCAGGTGATGGTTAGGGGAGAGGTATGCATAAACCATGAAGTAATTGGAGAAGTAAGCGGCCAACAAAAAGAAATGTTGAACTCCAACCGTTGCAATAGTAATTCCTCTCTTTCTCTCTTCTGGGGCTTTATCAATTTCATCAAATGCTATAGCCTTAGCTTTCCCTTCCTCGGCCAATACCTAGAGGAATTTGAAATTCCAACTCATCATCTCCAGTATTAGATAATTCAACATTACCATGTAATTTGCAAATAGCAATACATATATCCTTCTACAAGATATAGTTTTCATTGGAAATGCCAATTAAACGTATATAATAACTTAGGTCAATCAACAAATAGCATCTGTAGTCCAACCTTCGTAATAGCTGCAGTCAGTGTAGTCTTTCCATGGTCAACATGCCCAATTGTCCCCACGTTCACATGAGGCTTTCTGTCCAGCAGCAAAGTAAAGCGAGATGAATGAACAAAAAATAGTAATGATCAGCGATAACAATAACTAAATAAGAACAAAATCATCAACTAAATACAAATCCTCCCCACTAATACCGCGATCTGTCGCTCCCATAAATAAGGTGGACAAAATAAAAATTACTTACGTGCGAGTGAAAGTAGCCATGGATCTCCACGAAGGAATGGAACTGGATGCTCCATCATTTCTGGAAAGCAATTCGGAGATGGAAGAATGAGAAGAAACGGATCCTCTGCAACACCATGACAATGGAGCTGAGTGAGCAAGGAGGCGCTTGGAAATGGAGTTTCGGAGTGCAACCGAGGCCATCGGAACTCAAATTGCTCGCCGTCGCCGGAAGCAGCCCTAGAAGAAAGTAGGAAGTGGAAGAAATGAGAGCAAAGCTTCTTGGTTGGGTTTGGCGGAATTTCTTTGGGGTTTTAGGAAGAGATTGTTCCGCGAGCTGGCTGAGGGTTTTAGAGTTAGTGGGCCCTAACTTTCTATGTATGAACGGCCCATTCCAATTTTAAGGCCCAATGGATCAAAATATGTGTAATTTATCTTTTTATTTTTTGACTGATCGAAAAAACTACCACCTTGCAATGCAACCTTAAACTTAAATAAATAAAATTAAGTTAAAAAATTTATCCAAATTTTAAAATTAAACCCTCAAACTTACTTAATTATATAAAATTATATTGATTATATAAGTTTAAAATTTTAATATTTATCATTTGTCGCTTCAATTTTTATAATTATTTTAAGTTTGACAATCAAATTGTTCTTATTGAAAGTTTTAGGTTGTAGATGCAATTATCAACATACTTTAGAGGTGGTTTTTGTAATTTTCCCTCCCTTTTTTTTACCCTCAAGGTTGGTTGGGCTTTGTTTGCATCAACGTTTTTTAGTATTTAAATAATGTATTCAAATGCCATAAAAGGTCAATCCCTACATGTTCTTAGTCGAGTGAATGATTATCTAGATGCACTTAGATAACCGTCAGATGTGAAGTTCGTGAAGATCAATATATCGTCTATTGAAAAGTCGTGGTATTGACTATCTTTGCCTCCTCTTCTCTTGCTCAATATAAATTGTTGAACATTATATAAACCAAAAGAAAATCGACATGTTAACATAGCTTAGTTCAATTGGCATCCGAGTATACTGATAGTCACATGGCTGGTGGCTCAAATAATTATACCCTCAAATTGTTGTGTACTAAAAAACAATGAAAATACTTTAAAAAAAAAAAACAGCGAATTTGATGCCCAGATCCAAATCCCAACCTCAAACGCTCCCCATTTTGGATAATTTCAAAATGTTCAAATAAACATTAACATTTTGGATAAATCCAAATCCCAACCTCAAACGCTTTCCATGTCGATAGTTACAATCAATAGTATCGAGTTTCGTTTACATATCGACATTTACATAATCCAATGAGTTCAAAATCACACTTTCGACCATGTCATAAAAAATCTACAAACATTGAAGAAGTAAGTAATAAATGTCACTGTTATGAATATAACACAAACAATAAAAAGATACCTCTAAGCTTTGAAGATTGTACTTATTTAACACGTCAATTGGTAACTGTATTGATTAAAACACCTAATTTTCGTAAGTGTGTCAATTTATTCACACGAGACTTAAATTTCATCAATTAAACCTCCAAACTTTCAAGCAAGATTTTATTTTAAATTGTTCGTGCGATGATTCTAATAGACATGTGCAAATTGAATGCATGGATCATCAAGTACAATATTAATAAAGGGATACATTAGTTCACTTGTATCAATTTTTAAGTTTGATTTAATTAATTATACGCTTCATACGTAGCGTGAAATAAGATATTAATTGGTAGATTTATAAAAATTAAACGTTTAAATCGATACAACTAGTAGTTAATTATTCAAATTGACACCACCTAAAAGTTTAAATATGTGAAATAAAATTTTTATAGCATGTTTTTTAAAGGACATCTTGTAGCGTCCTAACATGCTACCTTGTCTTAAAAGCCTAGGATGTTTATTGATAATTTAAATAATTAATTTCAAAATTATGTTTGTACACGTTGCTCGTAGATATTCACATACGTCGACAACATTTTACTTGGATTAACACGTACTATTTTGGTTGAGCTTCCAATCACATCTCTAACGCTTCAATTGAAGTAAAAGGAAACTTGTAGCATTGAAGAGATCATAGTTTAAGTGACACTTAGATTTATAAATGATCATTGTGTTTGTTGTTCGAATCCCTAACCCAGTATACTAAACAAAAACTAAAAGCATTTATGTAGGAATCAATTTTGTAATCGTTTTTTATTTTTTATTTTTTAATTTTCAACATCATTGGAAGTAAACCTATAAACACACATTCTATTCCTATTTTTCTTAATTATATTTACCAATGTTTTAGAAAATCAAATCTAATTTTAAAAACTAAAAAAAAGTAGTTTGTTTTTTGTTTTGAGATCCGACTAAGAACTCTTTTGAACTGACTTAAAAAAATATTATTTCAAACATTTTTTTTGTACAAAATGTTTAAAATATGCTTAAAAAACAACCTTGAATGGTTGCTAAATACTTAATTTTTTAAATAAAAATTTTACTTATTTTTTAGATCAAATATTTAAAAATGTATTTTAAAGGCACCCTAAAAACACAACTATTGTACTCAAATAAGATGAATGATAAAAATTTGAGAGAATAAACCGAAGTGAACAAACCCACAAAACAAATGGTTTAAAAAACAAATATTAAATTTAAAATTCGATAACAATAATTTTAACTATTTAAAAAACATATGGTAAAGAGTGAATTATAGACATAATAAATATCATAGCAAAAAAAAATATTTAGTAAAGAGCAATGATTAGGTACATCTTAAGTTATACTCATCTATCCACCTATAATATAAGATTAAAAGTTTTTTTTAAAAAAAATAATTGTTAATTATATCTTTGTGTGATAGAGATACGAGAAAGTATTTAGGATACATTTTGTAGACGTTAAAAATTACACCCAATCAATCCTACTTGAATGGGATGCTCTCATTAATCATCACCGTCCAGATGTTTTGCCGCAGCAACATCAATGGAGTCCGTCAGGTAAAAAAGGCCGATTGACATGCCAGTTGCCGCACCAAAGAGTAACACGCTCAATCGAATTGTATTCTAATTCGTTCTCAACACTTATCACTTCCATCTCCCCCTTTTCATCTCAATACTTCCCTTTTCTTTCCTCACCAGATTTCATTCATTCTACAATCTACCCAAGAATTCCAACTCCCAACTACCCAATTGCCCATTCAGTCTGTTGTTTTTACGTATCATGAAGAGTACAGCCTTCGGAATCTGAAATTGGAATCTGCTATTGCTTGTTGAGAATGCTTCCGTGGGGAGGTCTTAGCTGCTGTTTGAGTGCAGCTGCTCTTTATCTTCTTGGAAGGAGTAGTGGCCGGTATGCTTTTTACATACTTCACTTTTAATTTGGGCTCTTTGCGTTTGGATAATTGGAAAGATTACTCATTTGTAAGTTAGAGATACTTACCCAAGTTCTCACGGACTTCGTAATTTTGGTATATAGTCATCATATCTTTTGCTGCTGTTGTTTTATGGTGTTATAGGGATGCGGAGTTACTGAAATCTGTCACGCGGGTCAATCAGTTGAAGGAATTGGGTATGTGTTTCTCTATTTTAGGATTGATACAATTATCATTTGGTTTGCTCTCTATTTCCCAAAATTATAGTTTGAGAGAGATCAATTCTATTGTGCGAGATACTGTGATTAAGTTTAGGTCCGCCCTGCGGTTGTTATTTCAAAATGATGTCCCAGTCTCTCATTTTAGTCCTTGCACGACTATCTTTTAGATTGTTCCGTCGTTTCTTCGTTTTTGCTCATGTTTTGTTGACGATATTCATGTTGGAAACAGTTTCCAAAGAGTGGCAGGGACGTTTTTCAGTCATAAAAAACATTAGGATTTAACGATTTAACGATTCAAGGTACTCGTTGTGAGCTTATGATAAAGGCTAGGAGGTTGTTCTGTTTGTTGTCTAGACAACAACTAAACTAAACCAACGACTGCTTCATAGTGCTATTTTCATCTGTTTTGGTTTTTTAGCCTTTATGGAAGCCATTTCTCTTGGATTGTGGCTTTGGAAAGTAACTTTGCATGAAAGGATAAATTCTTTGTTTGGTTGGTGGATAATAGTAACGTAAACTCCTTGCATCCTGTTCCTGGGGAGACTTGCGTCTTTGTTTTTTTCATATTAGTATGTTTTGGTATAGAAGCCATTGAGGATCAGGATTCATGGGGGTTTTGTTATTTTGCAATGGCTTATCTCCTGTTCTATTTGGTGTGAACTGTCGTTGTAGGTGAACCATGAGTTTGCGACCGCCATTTTTGGAGGGTTTGCTTTTTCTTATAATTTTTTTAAAACTCTAACTAACATGAACTAGAGACTCTTTTTCAATTGTCTTACTTTTGAAAACCTTGATTGGTGAAGTTGTGTTTAGGCTTGGGTGAAGGGATTTGCTTGTGGAGCCTGAACCCTTCAGAGGGCTTCTCTTGTAAATCAATTTTGTCTTCGTCGAACCATGCTCCCATTAATGAGTCGGTCTTTTCTACTCTCTAGAGGATCATTCGAGGGAAGTTAAGTTTCATACGTGATAAGTTTTAAATGGTTGTGCTTACACTTTGGATCGGCTTGCGAGAAAGATGTTTTCGTTAGTTGACCCATCTTGCTGTATTCTCTGTCGGAAGGCAGGGTTTAGGGTTTAGGATTTGGATCACATTCTTTGGAGACGTGAGTTTAGAAGATCCATTAGGAATATCTTTTTCTAGATGTTTGGCTTTTTGTTGGCTTGACATAGGGATCCTAGTGCTACGATTGAGGAGTTCTTCCTCCATTTGCCTTTTCATGACAAAGATCAGTTCTTGTGGCTTGCTGGGATGTGTAAAATTTATGTTATGAGCTGAGCATAATAAGAAAGTGTTTTGAGTTGAGCATAATAGGTTTCTTAGACGTTTAGAAGGGGTGTTGGGATGCTTGAAGAATCAAAAGCAGAGCGAAAATAGAATTGTGAAGCATGAAACATGGAAAAGAGGGTTGAGTTGAAAATTGTAGTTACGGAATGAGTTTGGTATTACAAATCGGGCCAAAACCCTAAATCACATGAGTTTTTGATTACACTACATCACAAACCCATTACATTACGGTCGCCCAAATGCCTCCTTTGAGTTTCAGTTTCAAACTTCTTTTGTTTGACTCTAGTTTGCTAGCTGGATGCCTTTTATTTAATATAAGCAACCTCCATAACATTTTTATTCTATTGTTTTTTATATTCCCCTTGACGTTGCTTTTGGGTATATCATCTTTTTTTTTTTATATAAGAAACAAAAATATATATTGATGAAGGAAAACCAAGGAGAACAACTTAAAGGCAAGGGCCAAGATAGCCCTTCCTAACAGACAACTAGACCAACAAAGCTTTCCAATTGTTAAAAATCATGGAAAGACTATAATTACAAAAGAGTTTTGAGTGATTAAAGCACCACCAAGAAGCTGTGTTTTGAACCACAGTCCAAAAAGAATCAAAAGAATAAATCACATCTTTAAATATCCTTCTATTCCTTTCCAGCCAAATCCCCCAAAGATGGCACGAATAGCACAGTTCCACAGAATATCCCCCTTCATCCCAAGAATCTTCAGCCCAGCCGCTTCACAAAACCAGTTCTCAACATTCTGAGGCAAACATAATTGAATATTGAAAGTATTCAAAAGCCGAGACCACCCCTTTCTAGCAAACTCACAATGTATAAATAAATGATCTATTGTTTCCTCATCTTTAAGACACATACAGCACATGGAAGGTTTGAGAGTAGCCTCGGAAGCTTCCTTTGGATCTTCTCATTCGTATTCAAGCTTCTGTGAGATGTGTCTGAGTGGTGAGGGTTTGATATCTTTAGTGACAACCTCAAAGGCCTTGGACAGTCTTCAAGTTGAGAACTTAGCAAGTCAAGTCTCTTGTTGCTTCTCAGAGTTGGCCTTGGATGGTGAAGCCTGTTAAGGATTAGTGGGGTGAGGTATGACCATTAGCACAATAGAAGGTCTCCCCCTTGATACACCAATCATTTAAAGAAAAAAAGGGAAGTCAACCACAAACAGTTAATTTGGTAGTCTTTTGTACTACCATGAGCTCTCAGGCTACATGTGAAAGGTAGGATGGTTGTTCACTTGAGATCATTGATTGTAAGCACATGCTTTACCTGCTGTGCTGCGTTAGATTTGAAATTATCTTCTTTTGGTGTGTGTGTGCGTGCTATAGAAGATTTGAAATTATATTCTTTTGCTTTCCACCTTTCTCAACCTCACGAAGGCTAGTAATAATTTCTATCTAGGATAATAAATAAGAGAGAAATAAAATCTAGGTTGCAATGCAGATGCAGGTTCCAAGCACATTTAATATTAATATTATATACTCATCTATTGTCTTGCTGTTAAAGGTATTTTTTATTTCTTGTTTTTGTATCTGTCATTATCTCCTTTGAGTTATTTATTTTAGAAACTCCTCTTTCCGTTTCAGCTCAATTGCTTGAGGCAGAACATGTGTTACCTCTGGTCGTTGCAATTTCTGGAAGAGTTAGCTCTGATACACCAATAAACTGTGAATTTAGTGGTTTAAGGGGTGTAATTGTGGAGGAAACGGTAATGGATGTTATTTTCCTTCCTAGAGTACATTCAACACGATATTTAACTTAATTGTGTGCTTGTTTTTAGGCAGAACAACACTTTCTAAAGCACAATGATGCAGGATCATGGATTCAGGATTCTGCATTGATGCTGTCCATGAGCAAAGAAGTTCCTTGGTATCTGGTTAGAAATATACTAATTCTTTTAGTTCATTTTCGTGTAGGTCAGCCTGTGTACAGAGTTGATAGATTGAGTTCAAGCTTCATGTATGATGATCGGTGTGATCCATAAAGTTCCCATTTTTTTCTTTTTATCAGGATGATGGGACTGGTCGTGCATTTGTGGTGGGAGCTCGAAGTGCCACAAATTTTATATTACCAGTAGTGAGTGAGGTATTTGAAGAGTCTGGCAGATCCCTTATGCGTGGCACTTTAGATTATCTCCAAGGTCTTAAGGTTTGTCTTGTTCAAAAAATGTTGCATTTAGTATAATGTGCTTGCAGTGGTCTTATTGAATTGATTTTATAATTTCTCTTTCAAGATGCTTGGAGTTAAGCGAATCGAGCGTGTTCTACCTACTGGTACTTCCTTGACTGTTGTTGGTGAGGTATGCCATTATCATTTTCATATGTGCAAGCTATAATCAAGAACTAGCTGAAGCTGACAATTTAATATTTGGGAGTACAATGTTGATTCATAGTATCTTGATGCTTCGATTACATATCATATTTATCAGTAAGACTTACCACCTTCACCTGTCCTTGCAGTTTCTCAATGAAAAGTCTAGTCTACATGTTGAGAACTAACTGAATATTATTTGACATCAACTTTAGTAATAGAGTCTACTAGAGAGAGAACACACATTCACATGCCCACACACACTTGCAAAGTAACTAGAGGGAACTGTAAATGGATGTTATTGCATTCTGTTAAAACTAGTAGAATGAGACCTTATGGTTTAAATTTTTGTTGAGTGAGAGAGAGAAAGGCAAATCAGTGCAAGCCTGTATCGTAATTCTGATGTTATTTGGTTCACACCTACTCTATAAGAGTTGGGGGCCTTGGGCCAAAAAGCAATGGCTGCCTTCCCATTACCCAATTTGCAGATATCATGTTCGTCCATCCTGTTTTGGAAAAAAGAAATAGCATTCCTGGTTCCTTTGCCAGTGGGTAGGAAGTGTTTATCAACTTTGGTCTTCAGTTTGGAAGAACCATAGTTCCACTATTGATCTTATCCACAATGCAGAATTTTCCATTCGAAACCTCCAAACCCACTTGGCTAGTAGCCTAGGAGTGAGTCATCTTCTTCTCCAACCCCCCAGACTGATGGGATTTATAACTTGGTCCAGTTGACAAAGATGTATGCGATCCATCTTCCTTCCCTTGGATAGAAAGCCTGTAAAGTTTTTCAATGACTTGTGCCACTTTGCTTGGTATTTTGAGGAGGGTCAAACAATAAGTTTGGAGGTTATGCAAAGGGGCTTTTATAAGAGTTAACCTACTCCCTTTGAGATATATGAGCTAGACCAAGTCTCGAGTCTTCTTTCAATCTTTTCAAACATAGGAAGCCAAAAGGATGTTAGAATTTGGAGTCCCAACCCTGTGTATGGCTATTCCTGCAAGTCTTTCTTTCAAACCTTGGTGGATCTTCCCATTCTAGTGAATTGGTCTTTTCAACTCTTTGAAGGATTAAGATTCCTAGAAAGGTGAGATTTTTTTCTTGGCAGGTGATGCACGGTTGCACTAATACGTTTGATAGACTCGCCAGGATTATGCCCTCGTTAGTTGGCCCTTTTTCCTGTGCTCTCTGCTGTAAGGCACCGGAAGATTTGGGCCATATCCTTTGGAGATGTGACTATGCAAGTACTATGTGGGATTACTTTGCTCAGACGTTTGGTAGGGAAACTGTTCGCCTCAGAGCAATTGGTAACTTGATTGAAGAATACCTTCTCAATCCGCTCGTTGGGGAGAGAGCAAATTTCTTTGGAGTGCTACCGTTTGTGCAATCTTGTGGGTTTTATGTGCAGAACGGAATAACAGGTTTTTTAGATGTGCAGAGAGGGACCCTAAGGATCTTTGGTCTCTCGTTCGCTATCATGTTTCGCTTGGGGTTTTGTTATCGAAAGGGTTCTGTAATTATTCTTTGGGTCTTATTAACCTTAGCTGGGATCCTTTTTAGTAATATGATTTTCTCGGGGCTTGGCTATTGCAGCCCTTGTAATTTTTTCTTTTTCTTTCAATGAAATTGTTTATTTTATCCAAAAAAAAAAAAAAAAACCATAGGAAGCCAAAAGGAAAATTCCCTCATCTCGTCATTAAGTGGAAGGCCTAGGGGAGTATGGCCTTAATCCAACCGTGCATCCATATGAATCACAGCTACCTTCTGTACTTCACTTTGCTCAAGGTCAATAGCCAGAATTTCTGATTTGTGGTGGTTGATGGAAAGTCTAGAGCACGTCTCAAAGATCTTGATGGTGTCGAGTAGATTCTTTATAGATTCCTCATTGTAAATGGAGTAGAGAACGGTATCATTTGCAAATTGTTGGTGGCTAATAGAAAAGGTGTCTAGCCCCACCTTGAAGCCTTTAATTTTCCTCTCCAGTTTGGCTCTAAACACAAGTCCACCAAGTGAGTTAATCACAATGTTAAAAATGGAAAAGGAGTTAACAGATCACCTTGTCCTATACCTCTAGTAGCTTGAATTTTCAATGGGGCTACTATTGATAATAACTGAATAGTTCGTTGCAGAGATACACTCTATATCCACTTCCTCCAATGCATCCCAAAGTCTTTTGCCTCAAGAACTTTGTCAAGAAAAGACCAATGAACAATATAAAAATTGATGCCTCTATTTTTCTTCCTCTTTCATTTGTCAATAAGCTCATTGATAAAAGAATGAAGATGGGCAGAAAGCTTCCGACAAGAATAGAGAATAAAAGTTTTCAGCTGCGAGTTTGACAAAAGATATAGAGGAAGAGTGATCAGAATTTGTGAAAATCACCAGAACAGAACCTACAATCTTACTGGGGAAGAGAGTGTTGGGGTTTGGCTAATAGATGCTTTAGAAGAAGTTTTAAATACTCCAAAACCACAAAAGTTCTTCAGAAAAACTTCATGTGATGTTGGTTTCATTTGGATACAGAAGACGTCGAATAAGAGAGGAAGTTTTTTAGAAATTTCAAAAGTGCTGCACTCTGGAAAAAAAGAAAATCTGGTAGTTCCGGCTGGAATAGATTACAGCGGTTGGGAGAGGTTTAGATGGCTCCTCTTAGATTTCCTCAATGGTGAGGATACGAGACTGAACGAAGAAAAGAAGCTTCAGGATACTAACTCAGTAGCCCCCCGGCAGTGAACGCGTGGATTAGGAGACCTATCCTGAAATTGCTAATGGAACTTCGAATAAGGACAGTTTTAAAAGGATGGTTCGGAACATCTGTTGGGAGGACACCATTATAGTTACAAAAAGAGACTTCCACGATGACTGGATCGGAATCTTAGAAGCAATACAAATTCAAACAGAGGGACACTTTATTATAAACCCGTTCCACTCAGATAAGGCCTTGTTGAAGTGCCCAAACTGTACTATGGCAAGACTACTGTGCCCAAACAGAGGATGGGCAACCTATGGTCAATTCACGTTGAAAATGGAGAGGTGGGACCATCAGAAGCATGGTAGAATGAGCTGTGTTCCTTCGTATGGAGGATGGGTCAAATTAAGAAATATCCCTTTGCACTTGTGGAGTGAAAAGAATTTTGAGAGAATAGGCAACGCGTTGGGTGGCTTCTTGGAATTTGCTGATGAAAATTCAACCCTTATTGAATGTCTTGAGGTTGCTATTAAGGTCAGAGGAAATTATTGTGGCTTTTTGCCAGCGGAGATGGAGTTAATTGATGGAAACGATATCTTTCTGATGCAAGTGGTAACTTTTCAAGATCCAAAACTTTTAGTAGACAAAATCGCCGGAATCCATGGTTCTTTCTCGCCGGAGGCGGCTCAAAATTTCTTCAAAGGGTCGGCCAACCTGGGGTGCAACCCGGTGGATATTTGGAGGGTGGAAAACCCGGATAAAAGAATGAGCATTGGGATGACGTCTGACAATGGTTTACCAGAAACGGTGAGAGAGAAAGAAGACCAGGGCTGTCCTTTGCAGCAGAAGAAAACAGAAGCACATGGGATGACAAGAAATTCAAACCTTTTGGCGCCCAGGCCTAGCGGTTTGGGCCTTGAGATTAATATGGGCCCGAAAGAGACAAAAGGCAAAGGGATAATGTTAGAAGACATTGATAACGATGAGCCCTTACTTCCTGATATTTTGAAAAAAGATAAAGCTGCAGACAGGCCCGATGATATTTTGAAAAAAGATAAAGCTGCAGACAGGCCCGATAATCAAAAGGCTGATTGCTCTGGTTTAAAAGAGCCCAAGACCCGTTGGAAAAAGAAGATAACGTTTGCAAAAAAAGACGAAGTCCTTTTTTCAAAAAAACACCAATCTGCTCCACAAATCGCGGAAAAGAAGTGTCCTCGACAGACAATGACAGAACAAATGGGAATGACTGCTCCTCGGAAGTTGAATTATCCAGCCTTGATAGTTCTTTCACAGAGAATAGATTTACGCCCCTGGATGAGGAAGAAGTTGAGGAAACGATGGATTGTTCGATGGAGATGAACGATTTGTTTGAGAGTAATGAAGTGGTGATGGAGGCTATAGAAAGTTCGCAACAGTTGGTTGTAGTGGAGACTCCATTACCCAACCCGATTAATATAGAGCACGAAGATAGACTGGAAAGCGAAACTGAAATGGTAGAATGGGGGGTTGAACAACAACAGTGGCCCCTAAGTAAAGAATTAGTAGCTCTCCTCATGGAACATAATCTTTGCATTAGACCAATAGTGAGGAAAAGAAAAGTGCAGAGGAAAAATGGGTCAAAAATTTGACAAGAGAGGTTAAAGCCTTGATAAATACGTGGGAAAAGGAGAAGATCGACGAGAGAGGCACCTCCTCTAGGGGATTATCTGTTTCTCCATGTTAGTGCTATCGTGGAATGTGAGAGAGTGCTATCGTGGAATGTGAGAGGCTTAAATGCCCGTCCAAAGAGAACTTTAGTCAAGGATACTATTTCTAAATACAATCTTGATGTGGTCATTTTGCAAGAGTCTAAGTTAGAAGAAGTGGACAGAAAGCTTATCAAATCCATTTGGAGTAGCAGGCGAAAAGGTTGGGTGGCGCTGAATGCGGTGGGAGTCTCAGGTGGCATCATTATGATGTGGAAGGAAGACTCCATTACGGTCACTGATTCGTTGCAAGGTCTGTTTTCAATATCTATTTTCTGTCATACTAATAATGGTTGTAGTGGCTGGATCACAAGTGTTTATGGACCATCTTCATATAAAAGAAGGGAAGATTTCTGGTGGGAATTGGGCAGTCTCTTTGGTCTATGTAATGAAGCTTGGTGTGTAGGTGGTGATTTTAATGTGGTTAGATGGGCTCATGAAAAATCGTCGGGGGGCAGTGATACTAGAAGCATGTGGATGTTCAATAATTAGCTAAGCCAGCTGAATCTCAATGATATACCTTTGAGCAATGGAATGTTTACTTGGTCTAGATGTGGTGCTCGTCCGGCGGCTTCCAAAATTGACCGCTTCTTTATTACTGGTGGTTGGTGGGATTTCTTCAAAGAGGCCAAGTTGAACAGACTCCCAAGGCCTACATCAGACCACTTCCCCATTATGCTTTCGTTAGACACTCATTCTTGGGGCCCTACCCCGTTTAGATTCGAAAATGCTTGGCTCCAACACCACCTTTTTCTTAAAAATGTTAGAGACGTGGTGGGCAAGCTTGGACGTGGAAGGATGGCCCATGTATGCTTTCATGGATAAACTTAAAGGCCTTAAAAACTATTTTAAGCAATGGAATAGAGAAACTTTTGGCAACATAGTGGATAAGAAGCAAACTGTGCTGGACAGAATAAATGCTATTGACATTATGGAAGAAGAAGCCACTCTTGATGACACTTACGTGCGGGAAAGGGATTCTCTGAAAAAGGAGTTGCTGGAGTTAGTCTTTGAAGAACAAATTATGTGGACTCAAAAATGTAAATTACAATGGCTTAAGGAGGGAGACGAAAACTCTAGTTTCTTCCATAGATGGGTTTCGACCAGAAAAAGCAAAAATTTGATCATGTACTTAGAGAACACGGCTGGGGATGTGTTAGTGAACGCTGGTGATATTGAGAATGAAATCCTTTCTTTTTTTTTGGAGCTCTATGGTTCTGCAGTTAAATCTCCTTTCATTTGTAGGGATATTGGATGGAGAAGACTGGACAGTGTGGCTATGAATAATCTTGAAGCCCCTTTCTCTGAAAGAGAAATTCATGAAGCAGTGGCCGATTTGGGAGCTAGAAAGTCACCGGGTCCGGATGGGATGACAGGTGAATTCTACAAAAAGTCATGGAACATTCTGAAAGCCGATTTAGTAAGTGTGTTCCACGATTTTTTTAGAAGTGGGATTGTTAATAGAAAGTGTAATGAGACCTACGTGTGCCTTATTCCAAAGAAGAAGAAACCAGCCCTTGTAAGTGAGTTTAGACCCATTAGCCTCACTACTTCTTTATACAAAATTCTTTCTAAAGTCCTTGCTAATAGATTGAAAGCGGTTTTACCCTCTATCATTAATGATTCTCAAATGGCTTTTATAGAAGGGAGACAAATTATTGATGCCATTTTAATAGCTTCGGAAGCCACTAATGAATGGAAAGACAGAGGAAATAAGGGTACCCTTTTGAAACTGGATCTCGAAAAAGCATATGATAAGGTTGATTGGCTTTTTTTAGACTCGGTCTTGAAGCTCAAAGGGTTTGGCCGTAGATGGAGGAAGTGGATTTGGGGCTGTCTATCCACCACCAATTTTTCTATTATTATCAATGGGAGACCGAGAGGGAAAATTGCTGCCAGGAGAGGAATTAGGCAAGGAGATCCTCTTGCTCCATTCCTTTTCACATTGGTGCGTGATGCACTCAGTACTCTTATACACTTCTGCTGTGAGAAAAGGATTTTAAAAGGTTTTTCCTTTGGCCATCCAAGTGTGGATCTTAATATCCTTCAGTATGCTGATGATACTTTAATTTTTTCCAATTGGGAGGATGGCAACATTGAAACTACTTGGTCAATCATTAATTT
>JBBPDJ010000021.1:3577045-3591209 GCA_037974625.1 Cucumis cinereus
CAACACACAGCGTCGTGGTGGTGCTCTAACCACACGAAACTTTTTTGTAATTATAGTCTTTCCATGATTTTCAACAACTGGAAAGCGTTCTTAACTTAGTTGTCTTTTGGGAGGGCCTCCTTGGCCCTCGCCTCTAGGTTGTTCCGCTCCCTTGTTGTTTTATATATATATCGTTTCTTATTAAAAAAAAAAATAAATTTGTCAATAAGCTCATTAGTGATCAAATGAACATCAAGAATTTGTCTACCCTCCACAAAGGCCAATTGGTTTTAAAAATAATTGATGGGAGGACCCTCTTCAGCTGCTCACAAAGAACTTTAGCAAGGATTTCATATAAACCGGGCGGTGAGGCTTATTAGCTTATAATCTTCAACACTTCGTGCATCGGTCTTATGATTGAAAAGCTCTTTCGAGATTTTCTTTGGAAAGGGAAAGAGGATGGCTCATTGATTTACCCATTCAAAGCAATTTACGTGAGGGGCTGTCCTCTTGATTGTGGTAGTCATTGCGAAATTCCATTTTTGGAGGATTCGTGCACCTTGTTAGTTGGGATAAAATTACCTCTCCTCCCTCTTTTGGTGTGATGGGGATTACTACTCCAAATCTGAGGAATGAGGGTCTCCTTTACAAATGGATTTGGAGGCAAGGAAAAACATGCTTTTTGCAGAAGGGTCTCTTTTTGACTCCTGGGTGAGCTCCCATCCTTTAAACACGACTTACCTCAATTTATTTGCTCACTCCCTTGCCAAGGAGGCTACGGTTTTTAATCTTTAGCAGGCGGCATAGGGGTGTTGGGGCCTTAAGTTTCGCAGAAATCTCAATGAGTTGGAAATTTGTGAGTGGGCTCTTAGTCTAACGAAACCTCAACAAACTGATGACAAATGGTATTGGACTCATGAACCATTAGGGATCTACTCTACAAAATCTTTGATTTCCCTCAAGCACAACATCCTCAACAACATTTTTGTTGTTCCTTCCAAAGCCCAATACACAAAAAAGATTAAATTCATTTTGTGGGAGCTACCACACATGGGTGTTCTTACAAGTTACACATGACCAGCTGCAACATCTATTACCATCTTTGGCAATCTCCCTCAGCTTGTGCACACTTCAGAAGGAAATGAGACACAAAAGCCACCTATTCATCTCTTGCCCGTTCTCTAACAGATTTTGGAACCACATTCTCTACACTTCAAAATTGGGCTGTGGTTTTTCCAACGAATATCACTAGCTTCCTATCTCTTATGATCAAGGGTCATCCATTCAAAGGTAGAAAGAGCCTCCTTTGGATGCAACTCATCTGAGCCTTTCTGTTGTCTGTTGGGATTGAACGAAATAGCTATAGCCTATATCTTCAATGACAAAGCACATCACTTCGACCTTTTTGTAGAGCATACTATCTTCATTGCTATTTCTTGGTGTAAATTGTCTAAATTATTCCATTCTTATAGTTTTGATTCTCTTTTGACCAACTGGAGATGTCTTTGGTAACTCCTTTGGTTTGGGGCTTCTCTCTTCCACTCTTTTGTAATTTCATACATCAAGAAAATTGTTTACTATATTAAAAAAATAGTTACCTTAGACAGTTGTATGCTCTTTCCCTGTATTTTATATTTACCATCAGGTTGGATTTTTGAATAATAAGAAAAAGTATTTCTCCAAAATCCTCCGTTCCTGTTCTCTTAAATAGGAAGACTGATGAACTTGACTTTGTGTTGATTAAGAATATGGGGTTTCTCAAGTGCATTGATGAGCTTAGTTTAGTGGGAGGGTCCCTGGAGTCTGCTTAGATTATTTTAAATAGGCGAGTACCGTGGTTATCTTCTGAATTACTTATGATTCTTATGTTTGATCCTTGAAATTGTAATCAGGCTGCCAAAGATGACATCGGTACCATCAGAATTCAACGTCCACACAAAGGACCATTTTATATCTCCCCAAAAACCATTGATCAACTTATAAGCAATCTTGGGAAATGGGCCAGGTTGGTTTTGTTCTCTTATCTTTATAGATATTTTAATCTCTTTGTTTTCCCATAATGTATGTACATTTTGGGCATTTCTTTCTCTGCTTTGTTATGACACGGATACTTACCAGGTGGTACAAGTATGCTTCCGTGGGTTTGAGTATATTTGGTTTCTATCTGGTTACAAAGCATGTCATTCTTTATCTCATGGAAAGAAGGCGTCGCTGGGAATTGCAGAAAAGGTGTGCTTAGTTTATTTACTTACTAAGATTTGTTTCATTCGATCTTTTTTATATGTGATATGTGAATGTAGAATGGAAACAGAGGTGATGAATAATAATATCTAGAAAGCACTTATAGTTTGTATAATTATTTATCATTGTAAGAGACGACCAAGGACCAACTATAAATACTGATGCTTCTTATATACCATTCAACCTAATGGATTATCTTCCTGTCTTTTTCTTCCCCTAGTTCTTTTTATTAATTATTATTATTATTTTCATTTTTCTATGAGCTAGCTGAGAAATATTATGATTGTACAGAGTCCTTGCTGCAGCTGCCAAAAGATCAAGCCAAGAAAATGAAGGTAAAATTCCAAGTTTTTGATTGGCAGCCTCTAGAAGTAAATATTCACATGGATGAGACTAAAATTATATTTTTTCAGGCGAAAATGAAAAGGCTAGCAATGGAACGGATGGTACAAAGAGAGACCGATCAATGCCAGATCTTTGTGTAATATGTCTTGAGAGAGACTACAATGCTGTTTTTGTCCCGTAAGAACTCTCTCTCTCCATTCCCCTAAAACACACACATTACATGCTTAGAGATGATAGATGCAGTGAAATTATCTAAATAATTCCACTAGTTCCAACATCTATCGGAAACACTGCCTCAATATTCTGAGAAGCGAGTGAATTTTGAAATATCTTAGAAAAAATTGGTTTTCTTTTGGTGGGAGTTGGTAATTGGAATTTGAAATTGGAATCAGAATATTTCCCAATGTGTAATACGCCGGGTTTTGATGTTTTAGTGCGAGAGTGGAAGTCCACTCTTAATTGCACTAGAAGTATACACCTCGTTTTCTTTATTGGGTCCACTGTTGTATGAAAGCATGACTAAGCACACCTTATGTCTCTTTCTCATGAATGTCGCCAAACCATCAACTTCTAGGTTTACCTTTACCATATTGCGAGCCCATTTTTTAAAACTATTCTTATTTTTCTTGAAATTCTCTTAATTTTTTAATCGGCCGTCTTTCTCTTTGCATATGTTTCTGCTCCTGGCTCTTCTTTCTTTGACATTTTGTGGAAACATGATCATAAGTCCTTTCTTCCTTTCTTTTGTTCTTTGTTATGTCGTTTTATAAACGATAATTTTTTAAGCACTAAATTATCCTTTATGGATAATGGAATCTACTTGATCCCTTTATGTTCTTACTATAGAACGCATTTAGTTTTCTTTTCCTAATGGTGTATATCTAGTGAACCGGTACAACATATCAGACCTGAAGGAACTTACACGCCTTTGTTGAACCTTATCCTAATTAAAATTTAATTAAAAGAACTGGCTACTGGCTGTGATTGCAGGTGCGGCCATATGTGCTGCTGTGTAGCATGTTGTTCACATTTAACAAACTGTCCACTCTGTCGTCGACGAATTGAGCTGGTAGTTAAGACCTTCCGCCATTGATGTGCAGCTTTGAGGACTCATTTTCATTAACCTTCACGAACACTTCTATATCATTGGAGCGGAACTAAAAAATCCGAAAAAGATATCATATTGTTTTCACGAAGGCTTTTGGCACATGGTGCAAGAATCTCACTAGCCAATTATATCTTGCAACCGGATAGAAGTTGAAGGCTTCTTTCAGAAGGTAATTAAACATAATTGCTCTGTACTAACGTCCTTTGTGAAATTGTAAATGGAACCGGCCGTCTTTATGTATATTAGTATACTATTCCCATATGGACCCATTAGGAGGAAAAAGAAAAAAAAAAAAAACTCGGCTTTCATACCTATTTTGGTCCCTAAACTTCTAATTCTTCTATTTTAATCTCTCTACTTTTGAATTTCAGCTTTGATCTTGAAGAAGTACCTAAAAGACTATTTTAGATATTAAAATAGATAGATGGAACCTTGAGGGACCAAAATAGAATACTTACCAAGAGCTTAGAAACTAAAATATAAATTAGAGTGGAAGTTCATCTTTTTTGTTTGGTTTTCTTATGTTGATGTGGCTTTCATAGTTAGAATTGTACACTTTCCAAAGTTAAAAAATGCATGCTGATTCATGTCATCAGCATGAACAAATAAACTTTGTTTTTCATTGGTGCTGTGTTGTCTATCTGTAATCAAACCTATAGTCTCTATCACAATACTCAGGATTTTCATTTATAAAATGTTGTTGAATTATTGAATTATAATAGAGGTGGACAGAGACAGAAGGAATGACTTTTCCTGATTTTCATTTTCCATTTTCTTAGTTCCTTATTTAGTCAATATTTGTCACCTAGCACATAATGATGGCCATCCACTTCATATATTTTTTAAAATATAAAAAACATTTAAAATATTGAAGTTGAATCTTCATTGAAGTGGGAATATATATTATTTTTCTGTTAATTGTTTATTATTGTTTACATGATTTTACAGAGAGTATGATGCAGCATGAAATCATTAGAAATAATGTCAAAGTGTTTATTATTGCATAATGTTAGGTACATTTCTTTAGGCTTCATTGGTTGGTTGGTGGCATCTAAGGCCCATCAAATTAGATGTGAGATAGACACAGGCAGATCAACAAGGATTTGTTCCTTTTTATCTCTTCTACTTTTCATTCTCTTTCTAGAACAGGTTTATTGGGGGACAAAGGGGTTGAAGGATAGGGTGTAGGATTCACGTTCAAATTATGGAATAACTTTAGGTTGTTCAGAGTCGGTTTTATCGTGATTTTGTTTATAGTTTTATGTTAGTTAAAACGAATTACTTTGGGTTTCTTCCCATCGGTTTTATTGCGATTTTGCTTTTAGTTTTCTACGGGTTAAAATGATGCTTATTCATTATTTTGTTTTGTGTTTAATTAACTTTTTAGAAGAGAGAGAAGTTTTTTTTTAATATATTTTTTAATTTTTATATATGTTTCTATTTTTAAAAAAATAGGAAAATGAAATTTAATAGTTAACAATTCTAAGTTTTTTTTTAAAAAAATTATTTATTTAATTTAACAACGACAGAGTAAAAGATTGAACCTTTGACCTCATTTTGGTAATACATCACTTAGTTGAACTCACTTGGACTATAAATTTTAAGTCTTTGTTTCTTTGAATTGGTATCTTAGAAATATTGGAAATGGAGGAGCATTAAATTTGCATAAAATTATTATTATAAGATAAAGAGTGATTTCATTGATATTATAATAGTACAAAGCTAGTCTTTTGAAAGAGATGAGATTACAAAATATGCAACTTGTAGAGGGGAAAAAAGTACTTTATGTCATGATTTTACTTTTCCATTAGATTAACGTTCCAAAATCATTAAAAAGAACTTTCTTGAACCCTATATGTTGGAACGTTCCAACACCTTTACGTAAGCAGATTAGTTGTGTTGTCCTACACTATACCGATCGACTGTCTCGTCCTATGAGTTGCAGATTTGAATCTTTTTTCTCTCATTTATTCCATAACATGATTTAAAAACAATACCTATTAGCTACAGTGAAGAAACATAGAGTATTCGAGAGAGATGTTTTAAGAAAGGAAGAGAAACCAAGTACCGATACCGAAACCAAATACGGTTAAACTTCCCTTTCAAGCAACTTCTACACCATCATGCAAAGGAATACAAATCTTTGTACTTTTTTGTTTTTTTTTTGGGATTTCATGTTCAACGGTGTAGATGAATTCACATGACTTGTTTCAATAGTTTGTAGCATAAAGTGGTGTATAATCACTTCCACTCACTTTGGATGGCTCAAAATATTTTATCTCTTTCAAACTTTCTTTCTTAGATGCTTTTCCTACCCTCCAATACTCACTCACATAAAGTTTGTAAAAAGCACTTTGAGAGAACAATATGTACTTTTTTTTTAAAAAAATTATTTATTTAAAGATCCATTCTTGGTGTATTGTTTTTGCCAAGATTCCTAGTTAGGTTTTTGAGGGAATAGATACAAAGAAGTATGTTTTATTTTGGGCCAATGTTCAATTTTGTTCATCAATGTGACAAAAAAATTTCCCACTTGTATACCTCAAATGATTCATGTTTTAAGAGTAAATGCTATCCTTATTTTACTATCTAATAGAATGGACATTGTGATGGTGATTTGTCACTCTCATATACTTTCTTTGATCTTCATATATGGATATATCATGTCTATATTGGTTTTTTGGTTTTAATTCTTAGAATTTATCGATAAAATTTTGATATCTACAAATATTTATATGTAAAATCAAATCATTTATAAAAATTATTTTCATTCTCTAAATAAATTATAAGTTTTATTAGTACTTGTATTTATATTTATGATACTGAATTCTCTGATTTATGAATGTATAGATACATTGACAAATATTTTAGAGTAGTGAAAAGAGATGGTCTTTTTAATCCTTAAACCATCATTACTATTATTATTTTAAATGACAAAATTGTTGGAAAATATTTTTAAGTATAATAAAGTGTTGCAATCTATCAGTAACAGACACTGATATATCTAGCCGTGATAGATAATAGTAGTATGATAGATATTAACAATTTGTTATATTTATAAATATTTTAATTTATTTTACTGTAATTAAAAATAAATTATTATTATTATATATTTTTGTTAGTACTTTAAAATATTTCCACTAAAAGAGACATGTAAGTGCCACTAAGTCATGCCCCTTTTATCTCAACATGAAAAGCACAAATTTCTAGAATTCTCAACCCAATGCTACAATGTGATAGCAAAGTTAAACACATTTTAGACCAATAAATAATAATATGATAAGATGGGGATCTTAAATAGTAACCATTAACAATATATATCAATCAAACCACCTCTCTTTCCCCTTCCAAAAAAAAAAAAATAAAAAAAAATGCACCCATCTACGTGCATGGATGGGTACATCTCATTCGAATCACTCAAACCAATAGTTCAAAATTATTTATCAACAAAGAGTAATAATCGTTTCATGTAGCAAACAGTGACTCGACAATTAAATGAAATGTACAAAGAAATAGCCTCTTTAGGCAATAAGAACATAAAATGTGAGTAAAAACGTTCAAAATTTTCGAATTCTAATGATATTTTGGAGTTGGTCCTTAAAAGTAAGAGAAACCCTATTGGAAGAATAGTAGAAATATGCAATGAACAATGACATAAGAAGAAGTAGGGACCATATATAGCACCAAAATTACAAAAAGAAACAAAAGAAAAAAATATATATTTATTTATTTTTGTTGAAATAATGGGAATTTGACTTTGGTATAATATTATAAAAGAAAATGGGAAATTATATTGGTTAGTTTTTGTGGGTGTGTGAGTTTATGTCATGAGCATGCCCATGCCATCACCATCCATATGAACATTACTTTTTTTTTAAAAATTTTTTTTTTAATTTATGTTGTATTGGCCTTTTAACATGGACCTCCCATGAGCAACCTCTTGACTTTTTATTAATTAATTTATTATTATTTTTCAATTGAATTGAAATTGAAATGAAAGGAAAAAGGGGGCAATGAGAATCATGGCTTTTTGTGTTGGAAGAGTTCCATTTGAATTTCTTTTTTCTCTCAATACTTAAATTTGGAGGGGTCACCTTCGCTTCCAAGTGTCAATGGTCTTACCCACAAATTTAAACCGAACATGGTTTAACTGACGTAAAATTTAAGCTCACAATTTAGAAGTAAAAGGATCGAATCGGACAATTAAAAAAAAATTTAAAAATATTTTATTTCAAGCTACTTCAAGATTTTATTTGTCACGGTTTCGTGATCACACTTCTTATTTATTTATTTTTAACTGTAGAAACTATAAATTTGACATCTTTGTTTATTTGAGGACACAAAAATTCGAACCTCAAATCTCAAGAAATCAATGCATGCTAATTAGATAACTCACTTTTAACACATTTTGATTCAATTTTATCATCGTTTTAGAAGAATCATACGAATAATAAGCCTGAAATATTCAAGTATATTAAAATATTTTTTTTAAAAAAATTATTATTAAATGACAAAATTGTTAGAAAATGTTTACAAAATCTAGCAAAATTTCATATCTATCACTAGCAGACACTCATATGTCTATCAATGATATATATATAAAATTTGTTATATTTTGATTTATTTTGCTATATTTAAAAATGACACGACTTTTATAATTTTATTAAATGCTTCAATTGTATTCAATTATATTCTTGAAAAAATCAATTTTTCTCTCTCTTGTGGGTATGTCATATTATAACTCTTTGTGCACATTATTGTTTATATTCATATCTAATTATGCCTAAGATATTATCTTAAATCTAAATTATTGTAATTCACATCTCATGTTCTTACTCTTTATTCTCTCTAACCTAAAAAGCTTATAAAAGTTCTAAAATACCTAATATATTGATAATAATTTTTTTTATAATATAATTATAATTTTAAAGATATGCATACAATCTTTCTAATTTATCGCTTTAACATCTTTTGTGTGTTAATACTATTTAAATACATCACTTTTGAGATTTAAACCTAATTTTTTTAAGAGATATATGATATTAAAATAAAATTAGGAAAAATTTCTATTTTAGTGCCCGAATTTTGAGAAATAGGTATGTTTTGTTATTGAAGTTTTAAGAGTAGGTGCATTTAGTCTCGAGTCTTCAAAATATAAGACCCCGGTTGGTTCGTTATTTATTTTCATTTTTATGTTTACAAAAAAAAAAAAAAAATACAAAGAGAATAATTAAAACATGTTTTGTATCATATTTTTAAAAATGATTTCTAAAAACAACACTCAAAATAGTTCATTTTCGAAAATAATAAATTGTCGTTTTCTTTGTTTTTAGAAATTGTGAATATATGAGATATACTATTGCATTTTCAAATTCACAACCAAACACAAATTTTGGATCCAAATTTTAAAATTTTAAATTGGAAACAAAAGTGTTTTCAAATATAGTAAAAAATAAGAAATGGTTATGTTTTTCATAAAAATCTTTGTTTTCCAAAATAATTTTCGAATCACGAATAAAACGGGACTTAACTTTTTTATACCGGGTTTTAAGAATGCACCTTTTTGGTTCTAAGTGTGTAAGAATAATTTAAAATATCCATAAAGCATTTCTTTTATTATTTTTAAAAAAATTAAATGGTATTTTAAACTAAAAAATAGTTACTTTATAGTAATTTTTTTTTACTTCACAGACATTTTAAAACATATCATGAAAAGCTCGACGACCAAAAGATGTATATTTTAAAAAGTCGAAGGACCGAACACATGTATCGCTAAACCAATTTCCCGATAAAAAAATATAAAATAATAATTTGATTTATTGGGTCTAATATTATGTGTCCATTAGGTTAATAATGGTTTCCACATTGAAGTCATTGTGATTAATTTAAATTTCTTTTCTTTAGAGAGAGAGAGAGAAAGATATATAAAGAGAGGAGAGAGATGGGATTTGTTTGATGATCTTTTTAGTAACAAAAATATTAGGTTTGAAGCAAAAGAATAATAAGGGAAAGTGACTGTCCTATCTTTAAACTCAAAGGGGATTCCTTTATGCTAACAAAAAGAAAAAGTACTTCTCAATAATAATATATATATATATATATATATATATGGGTTAGTCATGAATAATCAATAATAATGATTGAAAAATAATATAAATCAATATTTGAAACCCTTCATTGGTGAATAATACAAGTCCACTTGGAATTCTTTTGTGTTTGGTATTCATTAATATATAGTTTTTTTTTTTAAAGTTTCTTTTAATTTAATCGTTTGAGAAAAGTAAAAATAAAAAATAAAAAAAATAGATGCTTTTAGTTTTTAAAGGGACTAATTCTGTATATCTATATATGTTGTAAATGAAAGAATAGAATATCAAAACAAATAAAGAGAGAAGGAGAAATGGTCCTTTATTTGAAGGTTCACGACACGAGCAACCAAAAAATCTTTCACTTAAAATGATCGGTTTTTAGTACAATAGTATGAGAATATATAAGAGGATCGAAACTCTCACCTCTAGATTGAAATGTCATAAAAATGATCGACTTTTAGTGTGTGTGACGAAGAACAAAAACTGATAGAGTACACTATATTCAACCTCTAATGATCGATGAACTGTTCACATTGTATCACCGTCATGTAGTTTAAAATTAAATTTAGAAAGATGATAGTCTTGACGTAACTTTAGGTTTAAATACTTTGATTTTGATAATTTTGATCCCTTCGTATTTATTTTTATTTTTTCCAATAAAAATAAAACATTGTCAATAAACAAAATCATTATCAAACACACCATTTTAAAAATTTAAACTATCTTACCAAACAATAAAAAATTTGATTATAAAAAAAAAGTCATAAAATAAAATACATGTCTAATTATTATGAGAATAAATTAAATATAATCCAAAAAACAATATAATAATAATAATAATAATCAAACGAGTTGTTTTTCAAATATAGCAAAATTTATTTCAATGTCTACACGTGAGAGATAGTGGTAAACTTTTATTATCTATCTCCGTCAATAAAATTTTACTATATTTATAAATATATTTTCACTATTTTAGCCGTTTAAAACAATTTTCCTAAAAAGAATTATTAAATTCCTTTTCTTAACGATAAATCACTATCTCCATTTTCCAACCTTATCAAAATAGAACTATGCATCTCCATCTTCATCTCCATTAACTTTTTTCATAGAAAACTATTTTAATTTTATATATATATATATATATATATATATATATATATATACTTATCGAGGTAATGTGTTCATTGGAAAGCACCCTATGAACAAAAATAACTACCCTATATATATTTGATAATGTAATAAATACATATTCTTTTTCCTAAAGAGTAAAAGTTTCCATGTTGATATATGTCACACATCAATATTTAATATAAACTATAAACCAAGCTTTTGGGGATATGAGTTAGATTTTATTTATATATTATAAAAAGTTAAAGAAATACGGTTGAGTTTTTCTCATTTTAGTCCCTTATATTTTCAAAATATTAAATTTTCGTATTTTCGATAATTTTTAAATTAGTCCCTACATATACTATCAATTTGAAATTAATATTTTTTAAAATTTATCAAATCATAATAATTATTCTCGTGTTGGAAAAGACACAACGTAGACAACGTATTTTCTTAATTCATATAAGAAATAAAGCCTAATAGAGACAGAATATTTATAAAATAAGGTAAAAAATAAACGGATAAATTCAAATTTTAGTTTATTGAAATTATATAGATTAAATTTGAGTGTTTGAAAGTACACCGATTAGAATTGAATGAGATATAATGTATATTTGGAAGCGATTCTAACAGTTAAAATCACCTTTCTCTTTTTAAATTGCTTTTAAACATTAATTTATAAAAATAAAATAGGCATTTCAAATATAACATAATCAATCAAAATATTTTCAAAAAATATCAAAATTTCAGATTTTATCAGTACTAATAAACATTGATAGACTTCTATCAGCACATAGATAAACGTTGATGAAAGTCTGTAAGTATCATTACGATTAATAGAATATAAAATTTTATTATATTTTATAAATATTTTCAGTCGTTTTATCCTTGACAATAACTTTCTAAATTTGAAAAAAATTGTTATTTATTAAATTGAAAAAAAGAAGAAGAAATAGAATAGAATATGATGCAAAAGGTATTAATTCGAAGCCCCAAAAGATGGGTTGACACGTAATGTTGAATGGATAAAGTTATTCTTTTTTACTCCTTCGAATCATTTCATCAAAATTATTAACAAATGCTTCTTGGGGATCTTTTTGAAAAAAAAAAAAAAAAACTTCTTTTTCTTTATATTTTGATTAATTTTACTTTAACTTTTAATTATATTTATTAATCCTACTTTAAATAAACTGAAATTTATACCGTCTCCGATAATTAGTTATCTAACATGAACTTATACTATTAATTTCGATGTTTAGAGTTCGACTACCTTGATCATCTTACCTATTGTAAAAAAGTCATCCAATCATAACACATGAACGCACGTAAAATTTATAGTTTTATTTCAAATATATTGAAAAAAATAAAATAATTAATGATTAATAAAATATTCTTTTACATTGGTAATGCTCGGTAAATATATATGGTCTAAATCATACTCATACAAGAAAGGATATACCCATTTAGTTGTGTAACCACTTCAACTTGAATAATTGTAACAAGAAAAACAATGTGATTGTCGACTCAAACGTATCTCCTCCGTTTGATCGTATTATTTCTATATCTATGGTCTAGATCACATACCACATATTAAAGGACGACTCAAAATATAGTAATATTAGAAAAAGGACGTGAACGCCTGTTCAAAACATATCTCTACCATTGGATTGTGATGTTTCATATCTATATATAGATCACACTATACACGAAAAAATACACAACTTCACATGTAACTACTTCGACCCAAATAGTTGTAACAAAATACAAAATTAAAATTATCAAAAGATATAAAAATTAACATAGCAGGGACTAAAGATTCCTGCTTCATAGCACAATTTATATAGATTTAAACATTTTAATTTATTTTCTTTATATGTTTAGTACAATAAACGTGGAATATATAAATATGGAACTTTCGATTTGTGTTTGAAAATTGTTTCCAGGTGCGTTTGATGTATAATTAATATTTATATCATTACTCAAAACAAACATATGTAACTCGAAACATGTAGAAAATTAGTTAGTTTATGATTTTAATTTCACCGCTATATTTAAATCTAAGATTCAATTCGATGAAACTAGAATAGACGTAACACAACATACATTTACTTATTTAAATTAAAAGTGTCAAAAGAAAAGACATTGCATAAAATTATCACATAAAATAGTCACATGTTATTCATGAATTAATGTTATTGTTGTATATGATATTGTAGTTGTGTACTAAGCTACAATATTTTGAGTGTCACATGGTTTTGTTTTCAACCCAAAATAATAATATTAGCAAAAACTTCTCTTTTTTTTTTTCTTGTTTAAATTATTATATTTTAGTTTATGAAAATTTATTTTGTTCTTTATTGTCACCTTTGCATTAAATTTAAGTTTGTATTAAACAGTAAAACTAATATTTAAAGACTAAGTATTGTTTTTTAATAAAACAAGTTATTATAAATGATAAAATTGTTGAAAATATTTATAAAATATAGCAAAAATTTTAAATTACATAAATAATAGACGTTGATAGACTTTTATCAGTTTCTATTAATGTCATCGATTTGATAGATACTGATAGAAGTTTATCAATGACTATCATTAATTAATAGAATATGAAATTTTGTACAGTTTGTCAATATTTTGGTTTATTTTGCTAATTTGAAAATACCAGAAAAATATTAAAAAAATGATATTTAAACGTTTTTTCCCCTTATAATATGGTTTGAATTTTTAGGGATTGTTATTTATACTCTAACCAATTAAATTATAAATTATGTTCAAATTATTTTCTCTTGGTAGGTTAAAGTTATATAGGAATTTGGATTTGGATGATAATATATAGGGAAAAAAATTTTCAAGTTAAATCAATATATTCACTTTAGACCAATTATAACATTAAACCTTAAAAAATATTGCAACAATATAATTTTTTTAAGCCATTGTAAAAAAATTATTTTCATATAGGTTAAATGAATTAAAAAAAATTCTATATGGTAAAAAAATTATATAAATTAAAGAAACAAAAATTTAATTTTGATTTGCTAAGTATTAAAATTAGTGAAAACTATACATATATATATAGAATCTAATTTGATGAAATTTAAAGTTTATTTTTCTCAATTTTTTTCTCAACCATTAATAAATATATAGTTTCGTTAGAGTAATAAATGAAATTGTATTTGTTTTTATAATAAAAAATAGAGTGGGACTAAAGCATAATCTCTATTAATTTGGAAGCTACTTTAATTATTTTAATTTTTTTCACAATTTTTTTTAAATTAGAACAAATAAATATATA
>JBBPDJ010000021.1:3596488-3612882 GCA_037974625.1 Cucumis cinereus
ATTAAATATATATAGATAGATAGATAGATAGGGTTAGGTTTCAACAAATAATCCAAAAACTTTAAAAAAATAATAATAATAATAACTTTTAGTATAAAATTGTAAATGTTGGTTCCAAGAGATAAATAAAAATACCAATAGGTATATGATATACAATATCCTTAAATGTATACTCTAATCTAGGAGGTTCTTTTTTAAAGTTGAACACAAAATGCTACTTGGAATTCATAATCCAATTCAGGTGGACTAAGGTGGGTGTCTCGTGACAATTTGGGTGTGCTCGCATAGCTGGTCTTAAATTTGTCCCACGTTGTCGGAGGGTGAAGCTTCTTGAAGCTATGGTGATTGTTTTGGGTTTGATAGCATTTCTCCGTTACAAATCTCACATAACTTAATTGAGTCAGATTGCTTGGAGGTGGTTAACTTATTGAATGTTATGTTATTGATCTTTTTGAAGTCTCATTCTTTATTGCAGAGGCAAAGGATCGTGGCCATGTGTTAGAGGTTTCCGCCTATAACCATATTTGTCGAAGTCAGAATACTCTTGTTCAAGGGGTTGCGCGCAAAGCTATGGAGTCTCGTATGTCTACAATTCTTCATTCTCCTTACCTTAAGGTCCCTATTTTTCACATGTTTTCCATGAGATTTCAAACACATTTAATATCATTGTTTACTTTACATGATTTCACTGTTTAAAACCTAGATTATTATTATCTAGAGAACCTTAAAACCCACATGTCATGAGTTTTATAATATCTTGTAAAAGTGTGAGATTTTTATGTCAGAATGAACAACAAAAATATAGTTTAATTAATTTATAAACTAATATAAATTATTTATTACTATTAATTTTAATTTATTATTAAATATAAATATATTACTTAGACTTAATAAATTTCAACTAATATTTTTACAGTTAATATTTTATGCTATCTTAACTATTTAATATAAATTAAGTTAATTGTGTTAGGTAAAAAGTATTCTTTTTTTTTACTAAGTAACTAATTAACATAATAATTATTTTAGGTTAAATTTAATTGATGTCTAACATTTAGTTAAGCAATTATTTAATTTTATTTTTTTATCAATTACTAAATTAAATACAAATATTTAACTTTCAGACATTAATTATCTTGCACATCCAAACACGTACATTTAAAATCTATACATTCAAAATCGAGACATTCAAATCCCAAATATTTAATATCTATACCCATGATTTAATATCTAAATGGTTTTCTTTCCTTGTGTCTAATGATGCTTAGCTGTTTTTTGTGGGACTTTTATCTTTTTGTACTTTGTCCTGAACAAATCATTTAGGTTCTCGTTAATATTTAATTATTATCGTGCTTGTATGTATGTATATATTTGAGTAATTACGAGAACCATGTCGAATAAAAATCAATAATTTGATTTGGTCATTTATTGGACATCAGTTTGATCCCTTTCGTTATAAAATCGATTTGATTCTTGATTGACAACAAAATCGAAAAAAGACAAACCAAATTTTATCCCTAAACTTTATAACTCTTAGGTAAAAAAAATTATTTTTATTAAAAACATTGTTCTAAAACTATCATTTCATCGATGTTTCTATTTAAAAGATGACAACAATGTGATATGGATATTGACTTGTAAAATAGTGGTACATAGACAAATGTGACATCTTTTAGTTGTCTTTAAATGTGGTATAATTTTAATAATGTTGTTATCGTTTTAGTTATGATTCTAAATTTAGAATTTAAGGATGTGTTTGATAGAAAATATGAAAAAATAATTTTGAAAACAAGAGATTAAATGAAAACATGATTGCATTTCTTGTTTTCGAATATGTGTTTGGTAGCAGAATTCAAAATTAAATTCTAATTTAAACAATTGTAAAATAGTTGTTACCCACTAAATATCAATTGACAATAAATTATTATTAATTCATTTATGAACATGTTTTATGTTAAAAAAATTTAATAATATATTATTTTGCAATATTATATAATTTATAAGCTACATTGAAATTTTGGTCCTTATAATTTGGAGGAAATTAAAATTTAGGTGTATGACTTATAATTAGAATTTAGTCCCTACGATGTGATAAAATCTTCATAAATAGTTCCTACGGTAAGAATCAATCATACTATCAAAATACTCCAAAAATAATGGGTTCCTCAAAACTAGAGAGAACGAACAAGATCTTACCTTCCCATAATGGTGGAAAAGATATAGACCTGCATAGTTTTTGTTTGATTACAGAGATAAGATAAAAGAAAACCTAAAAACTAATGTTGTAGATGGATAAAGGGCGAAAAAACGAAGAAAACGACTGGCCATTTGTCTAAGACGATCACCCAATCAAAAGATATGACCTAGAAACGAAGCTGCAAATTTAAATCCGCGCAATTGCCCCATGATGCTACGGGACAGCTCCACGGCACTGCACCATTTTTCAGCATTCTGTGAGGAGTGTCGAGTCTAGTACCATAATGCTTGTATTATACAAGATCCTACAAATATAAACGTTTAAGCACATTAAATATCGTAAATGTGTAAGATTAGAGGTGCTAAGATAACACATTTTTTGTGCTATCAGATAGCTTATATAAAATTAATAGATTATAGGACAAATTGCAAAAACCACCCCTACAAACTTTCAATTATAGAAATTAGACCCTAAACTTTTACAAATGTTAAAAGTAGACACCTAAGTTCACAATAATTTTAGAACTTGGACCCATTGTTATAAAATTGAGCCCTTTAATTTATATAAAATGTCACAATCTATACAATCATCTAAGTTTGAATGTCTAATTTGACTCAATCTTAACACTTGCAAAAGTTTGAGGCTTAATTTTCAAAATTGAAAGTTTAAAAGTACAATTGCAACTATAACTATATACTTAGGGGTGCTTTTTGCAACTATAACTATAATGGATTTTAAAAATATAAGTTGTTCAAGATAAATACTTGAAACCAACCTTTTAAAAAAATGAATTTTGAGTGTTAAATAGTCAATATCATCCCAATAGTAATGTTAGTGTATGAGAAACTCCAGCAACCATCATCGGCCAACCTCCGACCACCATCTCCGACCACTGCCGTCAACCCACCTTCGACCACCATTTTCACACTACTGCTAGCACGCCTTCAATTATCATCTCCGACGGTCGTCGTCATCGATCTCCGACCACCACTTTTGAAGACTCCCGATGGCCACCAAGGCCTGGATAATTTTATACTAATTAGAAATTAATAAACACTTTTAGATAAAAACACGTTTGAATGAATAATTTTATTCTAAAACTTTTTATCCAAAGTGTTTAAATGAATAATTTTTTTCAAAAACAGTTTTTTTTAAGTATAAAGTATAAATTGATATTTGTCCAAAAAAAATCTATAGATCATTCTTTACTTTTTAAAAAAGGTTGAATTAATTAATAATTGTATAATTGTATCAACTAAATCCAAAAAATTTCTTAAGTGAATCCATTTAGATGACTTTATTCATAATTTCCTTTGAAATCTATGCATTTACTCTAAAAATCTATTTTGTAAAACTGAAATTTGAAGAAACCTAAACATGAACAATTTTTAAAGTAATAGTAATAAATGGTCGAAATCAATTGGCTTATGAAATTTTTAAGAATTTGATTTTACTCAAATTATAAGTTTTACACGATATTGATTAAACGAAATCTAAAAAGGGTGTAACACTTACTAAAATTGAACGCTAATGTTGCTCGGAGCCCTGATCGTTGTTCTAGCGAGTTTGGTTGAGTGCTTCGCGACCATTTGGGACAGGTTGATCTTGTTGGCTTCAAGCCTATTAAAAGGTGCAACGAAGTCAAAATCTTTGAAGCAAAGGCCAAGTGTGAAAGTCTTTCTTGTTTGATTCTTTTAATCTTCAACCTGTTGTTGTGGAGTGACTATTTGGAAGTTGTAAATCTTCTAGTTGGCACATCCGAGGATATCATATTTCATACACGAGGCTAAGTCTCAAGAGTTGGCCGATGTCTCTTTTGTTCATATTCGTTGTTGGAATAACGTGCTGGCGCGTTCTTTAGCTTCTAAGGTGTTGGAAGAACAAGCTTCTTTCCTTGTTTCTTTCTCTTAACCCTGAGTGGTCGGTGCCTTGATTTCTAAAAAAAATGATATTTTCTGGAAAAAAAAAAAAAAACTTTCTACAATGAGAATTATACAATGCTATGATAATGTATTTTTCTTTACTTTGAGATCCCACTGCAAACAATCAACATCATCTAAAACCAAAATTTACTTAAAAAACCCTAAGAGTCAAACAATCTATCCTCCCTAAACCCTATTCTCTTGCTTATATCATTGTCAAAAATTAGAACCAAGAAGAAGGGGCAAAAAAAGGTAGAAAAAGATGGAACAGTTTACTATGTTGACCAAACAAAAAAAAAATCTAAAAATTGCCTAGATACCCTCCATTCTAAACTATATATCTTCGAACTCCAAGAAAGGTGGAAAATAATTTTTTTTAAAAAAAAAATCAAAAATAGGTATTAATTGTTTCTCCTAAGAATTTTCCCTTCCTCAAAATCCTACCAACCTTCTTGTTCCCCATTATTAATCCCTTCTCATCACTCATTCCTAAAGACACACTGTTTAACAATCACAAGCCTTAGATCATGTAAACCCAATTCATGAAACACACCTTTTTATTACACATTTAATTTTTACAAACATCATACATGCACAAATGGTTATAAAACCATAGTTTTTTCAACCCATCAGCCTTAATCAAACATATCATTAATACACAAACCCTAAAGTTACCGAATGCTAGATCTCAAACATATAGTTAACTCAAAAGTAAGTTTGACATGTTCGGTTTTCCTCGCAATCGAAGGTTCAAATCTCTATCCCACATTTATTACACTAAAAAAACACAACGAAATTTACATGAAAGAACTCTAACTGAGAAAAAGCGGGCAAAGGAAAGGAGGGAAGGGGAATATCAATTTAGACCAAACAAAAAAATTTAAACCATGAGTTTGCTTCTGTAATTGGATTAGTTTACACCTTCTACACGTTCCATTTGGAAAAACTCAAATGAAACTAATAACTATATCAATTAATTAAGCCAATAAACTTTAATAAATGAATCAATTTAAACTCTTTATTTGTAGTTTTCTTTGACAAGCATTCATGCATTGAATTTGTAAAACTGAAATTTTAAAGAATTTAAAAACATGTTCGAGAATTAATGCAAGAATGATTTTCAAAGCAATAATAATAAAGAAAATCTCAAAGAGGGAGTAAATAGAAACACTGGCTAAAGCTCAAATTCTAACAAATACAACCGTCAAGTTTTGTAGTACGTACAATAATTATGGGATAAGAATTGAATCTCTTACCTCTAGGATGAAATGTAACGTCCATTGCCACTAAACTAACCTCACTTTAACATAGAACTCTCAAAACTTTGAAAAATAAATCGATATTTGCCCTAATAAAATCAAACCCTACATAGATAGTGTTCTTTCTTTACTCTAAGATCCCACACTACAAACAATTGAACATCATCTAAAACCAAAATTTACTATAAAAAAACCCCATAAGTCAAATAATATATCCTTAATATATACCATTGTAAAAAATTAGAAGAAAATGGTAGAAAAAGATGGAAGAATGGTTGACTATATTTTGACCAAAAAAAAAAAAATCTAAAAATTGCCCTAGATACCCTCCATTCTAAATTATATCCTCAAACAAAAAAAAAATCAAAAATAGATGAATTAGTTTTGTCCTAAGAAATTTCCCTTCCTCAAAATCCCACCAACCCTTTCTTCCTCCCCAATTCTTAATCCTTCATTCCTAACTTCTTTCTTCTTCCTCCTCCTAAATCCTTCCTCAAACCCAGCCTAACAATGGCTGCCATTTCTCTCTCTCTCTCTCTCCATTAATCCAAAGAAATTTCCCCTAAATCCTTCCCTTTTTCCTTTCCCTTGTTTCAACAAAACAAACAAAGACAGGAAATGGCCAATTTCTTAATCAACAACAATAACAACAACAACAAATTCCATTATTATTTCTCCATCTCTTTCCTCGGCCTCTTCCTGTCTCTCCTCCTCCCAACCACCGTCACCGCCACTTCCTCCATCGCCGCCGGAATCCGGTTAGGAATCATCCGAAAACCTACCTCGGACGTCCCAATCTTCCGGGAAGCACCAGCGTTTCGAAACGGCGATTCGTGTAATAAAGATGAAAAGATACATGTAGCAATGACATTAGACTCGAATTACCTGAGAGGAACAATGGCGGCGGTGTTGTCGATCCTTCAGCACTCGACTTGTCCGGAGAACGTTGAATTCCATTTCTTGTGGGCGAGATTTGAAGGGGAGGTGTTCTCGTGTATCAAAGCGACATTTCCGTATCTGAAATTTAGGGTTTATCGATTCGACTCCAGTAGGGTTAGAGGGAAAATATCGAAATCGATTCGTCAAGCTTTGGATCAACCGTTGAATTATGCGAGGATTTATTTGTCGGAGATTTTGCCGTCGGAGGTTAAGAGAGTTATTTATTTGGATTCTGATTTGGTTGTTGTTGATGATGTTGCTGAGCTTTGGGGTGTGGATTTGGGTGATAAGGTATATATAATACAAATATAAAATTAATTAAAATTGGTCTTCTTTTTCCTAAATTCCAAATTTACCCTTTTTCCTTTCTTTATTATTTAATTTTCACTCTCTCTCACTCTATTTTTCTTTTTGATGGTTTTGTTTTTTGTTTTTTAAAATTAATATATAGTTTTTAAAAATTTGTTTTTTTTTTTAAATTTAGTGAGGAAGTCGATCATTGTAGTTACCAAATATGTAAATCAGGAAGAAATAAGCTTAATTTTCAAAAACGAAAAAACGACATGGTTATCAAACGAGATCTCAATTTGAACTTTAAACTTTTGATTTTATCATTTTTTACTTTGATAGTCGAAGTCAAATTTGTGATTTTTTAGAAATTATTGAAATTGAAAATAGACCATATTGATATAATGATGTGATAATTAGAGTCAAAATAATATGGGAAAAAAACTTTGAAGTGAGATTTAGATGAGAGAGAACAGTTGGGATCAAAATTAACGAAATTAAAGGTTTAGAGTTTCGAATAGCTTTTTATTGTTGAAATGGATGAACTTTAAAAGTTTTTTTAAAATAATTTGGCTTGAATATTTTAATCCAACTTTATACAACTTTCTTAAATTAATGGGGTGGAATTCAAGATCGATAACTGCAAACTTTATACAACTTTTTACTTTAAGATTGATAGTATAAGTGTTATGTCAGTTGAAATATGTCAAGTTGTCTCTTTCAAATTTTTTCAAATATTTGAATTTGGTTGAACGATGTTGATAATTTTATCATCATTGAAGTTGAAAAAAGAGAATGGAAGTGATGATAGAGTTTCGATCTTTTTATGCTGAGTGATAGATTATGACAACGTCTTAACTAAAAGTTGTTTTTTATCTTCATATACATAGGTATTAGCAGCACCGGAGTATTGTCATGCAAACTTCACAAAATACTTTACAGACCAATTTTGGTCGGACATGAAGCTAGCAAAGACATTCGACGGCCGAAAACCGTGCTACTTCAACACAGGTGTAATGGTTGTCGACGTCGAGAAATGGCGTAGCGGTGAGTTCACGCAAAAGATGGAAGAGTGGATGGCAGTACAAAAGCAACGACGGATATACCACCTTGGCTCTTTACCGCCATTCCTCCTCGTCCTAGCAGGTGACATACGCGCCGTCGATCACCGCTGGAACCAGCACGGTCTTGGCGGTGACAATCTCGAAGGCAAATGTAGGAGCCTCCACCCTGGTCCCATTAGCCTCCTCCATTGGAGTGGCAAAGGGAAGCCATGGCTAAGACTAGATTCTAGGAAGCCATGCACCGTTGATCACCTTTGGGCTCCTTATGATCTCTACCGTCCATCCACTCATTCATTGGAAGAGTAAAGAGTATAAAAAGAAGAGAAAGAGAGAAGGAAGAGGGAAGAGGGAAGAGGGAAGAGGGAAGAGGGAAGAAGAAGAAAAAGAAAAAGAAAAAAAGAAAAAAAAAAGTTTTTTTTTCTTCCTAATATGAGTTTTTTGCTACAAAAATTTGGAATTGATTAACTTAAATTAGAAGGAGCAAAGAACATGTATTGATATAATGATCAAAGTTGGATTTGAGGGAAAAGTACTTGGAAAAGTGGTTTAATTCTTTAATTTTACTTTTAATTTTAAAATTTTTTATTTTTTAGGTTTCCTCAAAAGAGAGAGAGAGAGAGAGAGAGGGAGAGAGATTAGAGAGAGAGAGAAGGAAAAAGGAATTTGTTTTGTTGTTGTCAATAATAATCTATCAATAGAGATAGTGATATGACAATTGAAATTCTCTCCTTCTCTATCATTTGTTTGTTTGAGGGTCACTTTTTAACCTAACTTTTCCCCATTATTTTTCACTTATTATTCACTACTTTTCTCTTTTCAATTATATATATTTAATTATGTTAAAACCCCATTTCTTGTATGTATCTATTTTACGTATTTACTTTTATCCTTATCATTGTTCGAAAAAAAATTGTATAGGTATAAAGTATATGTGATGCAAACAGTCTAAAAAGATGCAGATAGGATAATCTATTCACATTACTGGAATTTAATTAGAAAGACGACTGTATCCTATAAATATGAGACCGACCGAGATATCTTTAGGTATCTATAATGTTCTAGCCATTGGTTCAACATTTTATTATATACTCAAGGAGAAGTTCAAAGTTTTTCTCTTTTAATTTTCTATTTTAAAATACTAAAAATGTGTGATACAATTAGTACATATGATCCTATACGACCATGTGCTCGTAGCTTCGTTCGAAATTGTGTTGCTTCATATATTATTATACATTTATGATGTTGAAACTACTAAAAGTTCTTCGAACTTTTTCGTGTTCAAGATTAAATCACTCGTTCAAATTTAAGGTGCACATATACCTTATTTACGGATCTCAATAAAAAAAAAACTAGAATCTCCAAAACTAAATAAATAAATAAAAGTTATTCACCTCTCTCTCAAATAAAACTTTAACTCGTAATAAAAAATGGAATAGGATTGAAGCTTTAAAGAGATCGTGAATGATGAATTATAAGATTATTAAAATTTCTTCGCGATGTCGATTTTTTCATGTTTTCATGGATTCAATATCGTTATGAAAGGTAAATCATATTTTCGTCATGTCGTAGAAAAATCTATCAAACATAACAAATAAGTAACAAGATATCACTCATTAGTAAATTAAGTATAAATATTAGACATGATTAATATGTTTAAAAATTTTAAAATAATTCTTTACTAATTTTAATGCATTTTCTTTTTTTTTTTATTTCATATTCTTTTAAGAAATATCTATTGATCATGAAATTTTTAAAAATAAATAAATTTGAAGGAGGGTTGCAAATTTGAAATTTACGGTCAGAAGATGAAGCCAAGACTCGCGCGACTACAAAAATAATTATACTCGCGTTTTTATGATGCAGCTATGCCTTGACCGTGGAGAGCGCGTGAGAAAATGGAGGACAGAATTTTAATTCACATTAGTTTTGTTTTTAGGTTTAATTCCTAATTTGGTTTTCAAACTTCATATTTTATTCTAGTCTTTAAACTTTTAAAAATTCATGTTTTAGTCTCTAAATTAAAATTAAAAAAAAGACATATTTTGTCCATCTTATTAAAATAGAACAAGATACAAAGTTTATGATCCAAAATAGAATTTGAACATTTATTTTAATTAGTTCTTAAATATCAAAATTTGCAAGTTTATTATTTAGATTTGAGTTCTGAGTTCTCTCAAAGTTCCAAGATTTATAAACTTTAATTTTTCACTAAATATTCAATTTTTGTTATCAACGTTAATATTTATTAATTAATTTAAAATAATTATAAAATAAAATTTTAATTTTAATAGTGGCAAAAAATGGTGAAATTTAATTAGTTAATTATAATTAGGTTAAATTTAGAGAAATTATTTTAAATAATAAAACTTTTGAAACTATTTATAAATATAACAAAATATCACCACTAAAATTAGTTTGAAAAAATAAATATCATTTTGTGATTAAAAATTAATAAATTATAATTAGACAATGATAATCTCATTATCATTATTGAAATATAATCTGATAAAATATTCGACTATTTTCAATTATCACAAAATGAATCAAAATATTTACAAAATATCACGATACTTTATTATATTTTTAAATATTTTGAGAAATTTTATCATTTAAAATGATTTTCTTAAAATATTAATCATAATAATAAAAAATTATTTTTGAATGAATTAACAGTTTTAATACATCAATTGTTTGCAGATTATTAAAAAAAAATAAGTGTGTATAGATATAAGAAAACTTGGTTATTAAAAATTATACATATTTATGAGTTATTTTTAAATTTCCAATAAAGATAGTAGTCTATCAAAGATAAATTATAATATTTTAAGAAATTTTATCATTTAAAATAATTTTATTATATTTATTTATTGATTTGTTAGTGAATTAAATTTCAAACACTTCCACCACCCATTAATCCATTAGCTTTTCCAACAATACAAACATATTCAGGTAATCATTGTTCTATAATGCCACAATGAAAGCACAACTTTTGTTTTTCTTTCAAATAAATATGTTATCAAAACTCTTTCACAATAAAGTGATGGATGAAACTGATCAATTCACAGATTAATAGATCACTTCAAAATGGCATTATATATCACACAAAGGGAACCTAACTGGGTTCTGAAGGAAGATCTTTCATCCATAACCAAATGTCTCAAATGCTGTGTGAGATCTTTCACTGCCTTGGGGGAATCTTGTACAGCAAATGACAATCACTCCACTTTTTGTCATTCCTATGGTATGAGCAAGGATTGGGGAATATGATACTTCATAAAAATAAAAATAAAAATAAAAAAAAAACAGAAATATGAAGTAGAAGTAGAACAATGAAGATTTTAATCTTCACACTAATGTTCCACACATTTCCGCTATTTTCTTGAGTTCGACTTCACACTTCATGTCGAAGGACAAAACAACTTTGATCAAAATCAAAGTGATCAAAGTTCGTCCTTCACTGGTGACGCTTCGAAACACTGCTCGTCCCAATAGTAAGGGAACTTCAATCTTGCAGCGGTGTGGGGCATGAACCAATCATCATAAATAAACCTGAAAGCAAAAACCAGAAAAGCAGCCTTTGAGTGAATAAATAGAAGACTAATTTCTTTGGGATTTTGCAGTCTTTATTGCTTGGTCTAAACCAATGGTACTGTAGTTGTTCAAGAGTCTTAAGCCCCACCAACAACTTGAAATTACTGCCTCAAGAGATCGAAGTACATTTAAGTAGCATATTTTTTAAGTCAGTATTAACTTAGGTGTAGACAATATGCGTGCATGACAGCAAGTGTATAATTCATTAATGAACTTTAAACCACTGGATGCTCAAGTTAGACTCGTCTTTGATCGCTTACAAACAGATACAAACGAAATATAGAATGTAAAATGGAAGAAAAATACGCACACTTTGGCAGGTGGCCTAGAAATGATGACAAGCATCTGTAAATCCTCATGTTCATTCGTATTTCCAACCTGTGTTAATCGATGAATATTCAAGTGAAATCAGAGGCTTGGTTCGAGTTGAGAATTGATACAAGCACCATGGTCTATTTGCTGAACCGAAAAACATATTTTGGAAAAAAAAATCCAAATATGGTATAAATGGGCAACTTAGTAAAACCAACTAATGCAAACACGATCAGTGGTTTAAACTGATGAAACCATGCACATCGGTCCACAGTTCACAGATCAGAGGACAAAGTCACTGGAGAAAGGTTCCCACTTTTATTTACAAAGGAAACGAGAAAGGTTCCACCTGAGAGCTGGATTTCATAATTCTTTGTTGTACTAAAAGAAGCGGAACATACAACCATAAGCCCATTCCTTTTGGTATTCTTTTTTTTCGGGAGGTAAGGCATCAACTCCCCAAAGACAGTAAGATGAAGTAATGCATTGTATACATTTGGTCAATGTTATCTTCAGATTTGTTTTGCAGTATTTTCTAGTTTTTACCCCCACTATCACTTTGGTGCATCTTCTCAAAGTTTTCCCTTAGACTTTATTTTAAACTTCCTAAGGTGTAATTGTTTGCTGTAATGCAATTTGTTATGAAAAGTGCTAAAACAAAGTCGTAGCAAGAGCTGAAAAAAAAGAAGAATGTATTTTAAAAGAGGAAAATAAAGCAAGTGACTACAAATAGGTCAATTTTAAACAGTCAACTCATTATTTGCATCCATTGTGATGCCACCCTTCTTTGGCATGAACTCCACTCATAGAATATACAATACCCTTTTTTTCTTGTTAATACAAGGAGAAGCATTAAAGGTCTTTTTGCAGTCTCACAAATATTGAAGTAAAGGCTAAACCCACTCAAAACATTCTTATGCCTCAAAGAATAAGAAATTTCTCAACAAAACCTCCAAAACCACATATCCAGAAAAAGGAGACTTTTAAAATTCGAGTTAGCTGTCCCAACCCAACCTTAAACATTGGATATTACACAATACTTCACCTAACAAAGTACGAACCTCCCACCCTCACCATCTTTCAAAATGAAGGCTTCCATAAGCTTCCCAATACTTTTTGTATGGCAACAAAAATTCTAAAGATACCAACTGGTCACCCATGTGTCTGACACATGAACATGTTATACTTGAGTTATTTTCCTAATTCACCTTATACGAAATTATTGGGTTTACTCTTATCTAAAGAAATTATTAGGTTTACTGCCCTAAAATTTGTATATCAACTAATCCACAATATTTATGGATAGTTCGGAAGCAAGGAGGAGATTTAAATAGATCAACCTACCTGGTGAGCATCATTAACAGGTATGAGAAATGTACTGTTTGAATAGATAGGAAATTCTTTTGGTGTTCCAGGGTACTTTTCATGAGAACTAGGAGCAAGATAGAGAGTGCCAGTCCCCTTCAGAACCACAAAAACTTCTTCACAGGAGTGCCTGTGAATAGGTGTGTGTGATCCAGGAGAAAATGTTTGGAGCCACACCTCCACCTGCAAAAGCCAGTAGAGCAGTAAGGGGTAGCCCAAGCGAATAAAAATATTTTCTGCTTCATTACAAAGCTTAACTAGCTTCTAGAACCTTTACCTCCTTCAGCCCATGCAATAATGAACCTGCAACAGTAATGTGAGACAGGCCTCCCCTTCCATAGTTATCTTGTGGAAGCTCACTGATATTTCTTACTAGGGGCAACCCTGTAGATCAAGGGAAAAATTTACATCCATTTAAAAGGGCAAAAAAAGATAACTACCATACAGAATTCAGTCAGGTGCATAAAGATCAGCTTTCAGGCTACCCCGTCACTTTTCTTACTTTACAAGTACACATCAAAACACTTAGGTCCGAATCCAAATGCTTAAAGGCATAGATAAGCTAATATACAACAATTTGGAATTTCAAAACAGAGCATAACATCCATTAGTTCAGTTGTAAACTTGTAGCTCTTTGTCCTCAATGCTATCATGATATTTTACGTTCAATACTGAAATGCCCTGAAACCAAAAACCACCATTTCTCTAGTCTTAAAACACAAGCATAAAGAATCATTAACCAATGTAGGCATCGGGGAAAATATGAAACCCAATTTTATGGATATCATTATTCAAGACAATGTCTTCAGTTTCGTAGAATTACTCAGTTTGAAAATCTGGAAGTTTCTACTTGCTTTCCTAGGATAATGGAAGATTGGCTTATGGAAGACCAAAATGTGTGGAATCGGTTGGGGAAAGCCAATAGCTTTTTCATGGCATATATGGAAAAAAAAAAAAACAAATGTGAGATCCTTTAAGCCTTTACACTTTTATTCTTTTTAGTAATCTTGCACAAAATACATCTTGTATAAAAGAAAGAAACAACTTCGTCTGTGCTCATAGTGATGCCTCTCGGTGGTAAGGTCAAGGTAGCCTTTCTTAAAAATGGTTTTGGAAAATTTTGGACAAGTACAAACATGCAACCTTCTTCAAATGACGAAATTTCCACTTGTTCAATCTGCTTCTTCAAAATGCCAGGCAAATTCATCAAAATCCTAATTCTATGAGAAAACCTGAAGGAAGATAACGACCTGGTTGCTTGCCGCTTAGTTAATTCGAAAAAGGGTCTTAATGGAAACCAAAGGATTCAAATATAAGACAATTAAACTTCTTCAGAGTACACAGAGACCGTGAAAACAACGAAACAATAAGTGCGACAAGATTGAAGGTGGAAGAAGAAAAGTGATTACCGATGATCGGGCAACGGGATGCTTCAGTGATTGCAAAGAGGAAAATTGAGCAAAAAGATAAAGCTAAGGAAAATCGGGCCATTGATATCTAGTGGCTTGCTCCAATTTCACCATGTTTGGTGTTTCATCTCTCGTTCACTCTATATACCCTTATCGATCGTTCCAGAATTTGTATCGAAGCATTTTTAGGAAAATGGTACAAAATATCTCAAAAACTAAAAAAATTTGAAAATTTTGCATACGTGGCATAAAATAAAATCCAAACGAAAAAATCGGTACTCTTTTTTTAAAACTAACGAAAAGTGGGGTTTTGCTTGTTTAATTAATATTAACCTAAAATATTTTCTTCATCTATGTTGTATAATCTTCCTTTTGCAACAAATTTTTTTTAAAATAATGTTTTCTAATAAAATATGTCAAAAATAGTGTGGGTGTAAAAAAAATGTCAAAAATAAGGTAGTGAACTCGTGTACCCGGTCCACGATTACCCAAAATCGTAAACGGGGTACACGACTCCGGTACAGGTGGAGTTAGCAGAGTCAGCGACGTCAGCATGATAGTGTTGACCACTGTCATGCTGGAAGTCGTGGACGGGATCCACGACTTCCAAAAAAATCCTATTTAGTATAATTTTTTAAAATAATTATTTGATATAAATTAAATATTAAAGAAGAGAATATGTAAATTAAATGTGAAAGATAATATGTAAATTAAATATGGAAGAAAAAAATATATATAGATTAATTAGGGAAGAAAGAAAAAGAATAGATTAAATGGGAAAGAAAGATAGATTAATTTAGGGTTTATGGATTTTTTTTATAATTTAATTCGAAGGGATTTGTGGACGAGATCCACAACTGCAGTCATCCAATCAACCATACACGTTCCACGTGGACAAAAAAGAAGGTACACGACTTCCATGAACACTAAATTAATTTATCTTTACGATAGTTTGGTCAACTATCTCACTTTTGTTTTTCCTTTTAACTCTATTTCATTTTTGTCATTATTTTAAAAAAAAAACTTATATTCTTGAAATTAGTAGTTTTGCAACTTTTGTCTTTTTTCTTTTGTCTTTTTTTTATTCCTTTCTTCTTCTTCTGAGATTCTTCTTCTTTTTTCTGCATTTTACTTTTTTATTTTTTTGCTTAAGTATCGAGCATCGAGTGACAAACATATACAACATAAGTAAAACATAGAGATCAAATATTGAGCATTGAGCATCGAGTAGCCAGTAGCCAGTAGCCAGTATCTAGTATCTTGTAAATAACACAAAACATACAATATAGTGCAAATAGCATCAAGCAACGTGCATCGTTTCACAATTGCAAGCACGCGGATGGTTGTCAATGATGAATTAGTAAATTCACAAGGTGTTGACGCAATCAGAATGTCACTTTTCATTCACTCCTAACATTTGTACCATTTTTCATTTGGACCTCCAAATGGAGGTCATCCGTATGAATCACCCAAAAGTTTTCTATTTCTTATCACTTTCTAAAAACTTCTCTCAAGTAATACTTTTACCCTCAATATTAAATCCTATCTTCTTATGTGTTTCCTACGTTTCTCTTACTCTTCCCCTTCAATAACAACAAAACCAAAATTCAATCTCATTTAAAACTAAATTTGCTTTAACATTTTGCTTACTTTTACTAGTATGGTTGAAAAAAATACTTTGCAAACAAGTGGTCATTTAATTAAAATGGAGTTGTATCGACAAAGATAAGACAAAAAAAAAAAAGAAAAATTTGTTTGCGTAGAAAAAATGTGTGATCGTTGACATCAGCCTACGTGATCTCTTAGGGGTCATTTGGGACGTAGAGTGGGTTATTATAGTTTGTGGTTATTATAGTCTGTGAGTTATAATAGTCTGGGTTATAATAATCTGTGTTTGTGGTGCAGAGTATTATAGTCTGAGTTATTATAGTATGTGTTTGAGGTGCAGATTATTGTAGTCCAAATTATAATCTGTAAAATAAATATTGATTATCTTAGATCATGCCTATTTTTTTGCACTATTATTTTTGTCATACATATATTTAGGTACA
>JBBPDJ010000021.1:3625380-3672067 GCA_037974625.1 Cucumis cinereus
AGGGTTGAACCCTCGCCCTTCTCTCTCCTCCAAAAACAACCACATTTCACTAAATAGTTTCAAATGTACCGTATTTTTCTAAAATCATTTCCAAACTACAATATTCCACTTAATCCTCCTTTTCTATTTATATATTGCGAATTGGTCTTGAAAGAAAACCGCCAAAAACCATCGGAATGAAGAAAAGCAGCTTCGCCTTCGAGCTTCCCTTCATCGTTTCTTTTGGATGTAACAATGGCAGCTCTATCACTTTCCCCCTGCTCGCTCAACCTTTCACAATCCTTTTCCACCATTTTTACCCGAAATCTTTTTGTTCTCAGTCGATGAACGGCAAATCGAGGAACAGTAGTGGCCACCGGAAAACCAAATGCAACCAAATGAAGACCCACAAACCAATTTCTCCTTTTCGATTGTCTTCACTTCTTCGTCTCCAAAAGGACCCAAAACTCGCTCTTCAACTCTTCCTCAACCCTAATCCCACCTCTTCAGAACCCCCAAAACCCTTTCGTTACTCTTTACTTTCCTACGATCTCATCATCTCTAAGCTCGGACGTGCCAAAATGTTCGATGAAATGGAAGAAATCCTCCACCAGCTCAAGCAAGAGACTCGTTTTGCTCCTCACGAGGTTATTTTCTGTAATGTCATTTCGTTCTATGGCCGAGCCCGCCTCCCTGACCGTGCCTTCCAAGTGTTCGATAAAATTCCATCGTTCCGTTGCAAGCGGACGGTGACATCCGCAAATTCTTTGTTGGATGCGTTGTTGAAGAGTCGAGAGTTTGAGAAAATGGCGGAAGTTTTTGAGGGCATTGGTAACTATGGCTTTCCTGATGCTTGTACTTTTAACATTTTGATTCATGCTGCTTGTTTATGTGGGGATTTGGATGCTGCATGGGGAGTGTTTCATGAAATGCAAAAGAGAGGTGTAAAACCGAATGTGGTAACTTTTGGGACTCTGATTTATGGTCTTTCTCTGTATTCTAAATTGAAAGAAGCATTGAGATTGAAAGAGGATATGGTGAGAGTGTACATGATTAAACCTAATGCGTCAATATATACTACTTTGATCAAAGGATTTTGTGGGGTTGGAGAATTGAATTTCGCTTTCAAGCTAAAGGAGGAGATGGTGACTAGCAAGGTAAAATTGAACTCGGCAGTTTATTCTACTTTGATCAGTGCGCTCTTTAAACATGGCAGGAAAGAAGAAGTTTCTGACATTTTAAGAGAAATGGGAGAGAATGGGTGCAAACCTGATACCGTTACCTACAATGCCATGATCAATGGACATTGTAAAGAAAACGATCTCGAATCTGCATATAGACTTTTGGATGAGATGGTGGAGAAAGGGTGTAAGCCAGATATGATCAGTTTCAATACAATCATTGGAGGGTTATGCAAGGAGGGGAAATGGGATAAAGCAATGGACTTGCTTGAAGATATGCCGAGACAAGGTTGCCCTCCTGATGTGTTATCATACAGGATAGTTTTAGATGGGCTGTGTGAAATGATGCAGTTAAAGGAAGCAACTTCCATACTGGACGAGATGATCTTCAAGGGTTATGTGCCTCGTAGTGATAGCATAAACAAACTCGTAGAAAGGTTGTGCCAGGAATGCAATATGGAGCTTTTGTGGATGGTCTTAAACAGTCTGGCAAGAGGAAATCGCATGAATATGAACACATGGACTAGAGTTGTTGCTTTTGTTTACAAGGAGAACCTATCGGAATCCTCCAACTTAATTGACTCATTGATTAGTTGATTTCACAGCGTCACCAGGGGACAATCTTATAATATCCATTTTAAATTATTGTTAGTCCTATCTTATTCATATCTACCAGTTTGGACTTCTTGTCCTTTATAGGGTAAGAAACTCAACTTTCATCTCCTTAGTCTAGGCATCTCAAAACCAGATGTCGAAGTAGATATACAACACACTCATGAAATTGGTTTTGAATATGTCAGAACGGAACTTACTATCCATGTTTTGTATGAAGAACTAGGAGATAGAGAGTGATGGCCCCGGATCCTAGTTCTCTTTCCATGCAGTATTCAACCGACTAAAGCACCATACTCTGAGCACATCTTTCTAGTTGGAAAATGAGAGAAGGCTTTATGCCTTAAAAATATATCTACTTTGATCAGGATCTCTTCGATCTAATTAACAATAGTCAGATGAGATGCGAGTCTCTGCAGTGGCCCTATTTCTTAAGGATATAAGAATAAGGGAAGCAGCTATGGAGGGTCCTATTCTATTAGAGCTCAGACCCAATTTGTCCAGATACTGCTTCAGCTTGTGTTCTGCCTAGCTGCAGTATATCTGGAACAATTACTCCAGATGGGTCGTCTAGCATGTTGAACAAAGACACAAGAGGTACAACCCCATACAATTATTTTCATTCAGCCCAATAACCGTGTACATCTTTCGAAAATCATCAGTATATGAGCACAAACATGTAATGAGTACGGGTTTCAGTTACAGAATTTGCAGGCAAGTATGGTAATATCTTCACCATCACTTATTTGGCTTCAATTTCAGCGCCGCACTGCAAAAAGTTTCATAAAAAAGTCAGTTCTGACAACCAGCAGGTAGTTACACACACAAGCACGCCAGCAACATCAACTTACCTATTGATGCAGTAACGTTTCCCAGTTGGCGGCGGTCCATCGTCAAATACATGGCCCAGATGAGCATCACAGACAGCACAAAGAACTTCCTCTCTAGGCATGAAAATGATGGAAAGGTCTAGCTTGGATTTGACATTATCACCAACAGGTTGGTAATATGATGGCCAACCAGTTCCACTGTCAAATTTAGTAGATGATCTGAAAGAGATAATATCACACCATTATTGGAAGTTCATGAAATAACAGTAGCAGACAGAAGTTACAAAAAGAGTCGAAATATTTACTCAAACAGAGGTGTGTCACAACATATACAGTGGTATATCCCTGGCGTTTTGGTGTTCCAATACTCACTGAAAATGAAGTAAAAAGTTAAGAAAGAATCAGAACTGTGATCAAATTGGTGTTTTATGTTGAAGATATACCCAGTAAAAGCTCTCTCAGTTCCCTTCTGACGGGTGATATAAAACTGCTCGCCCGTGAGCCGCTTCTTCCATTCATCATCGCTTATAGATTTGTAATCCACGGTGCCAGCCTCAGCACCAACAGGCAACTTAGCTTCTTCAATGTTAAATATCAAAGCCATTCACAGCATCAAATCGGTAAGACAAATTCCCTATCTATGTAAATTTTCTCATGCCATGCCATTGATAATCATTAATTGGATTCATTATATCATAGACCAATATTTAGTAAATCACAAGTTCAGAAAGGAAAAGGAAATACCTTTGATGCCATCTGGTTTCTGGGAAGAGGAGGAAGAGCCCATTACTCGGATAGAAGATGATGAAAGCTTTTTGTTTTTAATTGCTCTGAAACTTGGAGGAGAAGAAAAAGAAACAAAGTTGAAATTTTGTTGGGTTTTTGAAGTTGAAGTACTAATAAACCCAGTTGGAAGAATCGATGAATTCAAACTTCTGGCAGCCATTGTCGACATTAAAAGGAAGGAACTTGGGCTTTTACTTTTGATTCAAGTACTCAGCAGCGGAGGCCCGTGGGGGGAGGGCAAGGCTAATGTAGTGCGGAAGACATTAAGAAATGAAGAATATGCAATCTCAGCCGCATGATGGAGTGTTTTAGATCATTGATGGAATCTGGATGGTTGGATTGAAAGCTGAGGGGCATTGATTGGGTGGATGAGAACTTGCCGTGTCGTAGCTTAAGTGGTTGTGTGTTGGCCACGTTTATTTACATGGCGTTGTATGTTAATGATTGTTCCATATTGAATACACTATTTTTATCAACGATTTTATTTATGGATTTACTGTCGGAATCACTTTATTTTTTATCATACTTACTTGATATCACATTTTCCTTTGTTATTATCATTGACAGACAATAACGATAAAGGTTAATGTAACGGTAAATGTGATAGATTCGTAATTTTCATACTATGACAATTATGTAATAGTAAAAGTTGTAAATCTCACATAATTTTCAAACACAATTTAATTGACCACATAAAACTCGTTTACTTCCTTAATAAGCCACCTCTAAACAACTTTATGGGTTAAGTAAAAAATTAAATTTGATTTGTTGTTTTGGCTCCATTCCTAACAAATATGACCTATTTTATTTATTTATTTATATGAGGTTGTTTTATTTGTACAATACTCAAGTAATAATAAATCACTCAAATATATATATTTGAATCTTGTACAAATGTTAATGAGTACATATGACATTCCATTTAGGAACTTTTAACATCCAAACGCCAAATATGTCTTATTCAATCTTAGATTCTCGTTCGAAAAGCGATTTTTAGGTTGGAGGAGGGTGAATTCGCATAGCGTCGAGATATGATTTTCCGTCGAGTTTTCGAGAGAAAAGGCCCCTCACATACTCTTGATATGTCAAAGTTCTAAACAAAGGAGGAGAATGAGGTGTGATGAGGGATGGTGTTGGCCTTATTTCTTTCTCCAAACTTGGACTGTTGAAGGTTGCTATGGACAACCTTTCACTCTTTAAGTTCACTGTTGCACAGTGCTCTATGCTTTTGTATTCCCCATTTGTTACCATCTGCCATACTTACAAATATTATTAAATCAAAACAATATTGAAAAAATAGTCTACAAAATTTGCCAAAGAAGAAAAGAGAGGGAGAAGGTTGGAAAGCTCAAAGATAAAGGTGAGAGAGAGATAAATAAGTAAATAGAAATAGGTGTCACGTGACGTCAAGCTTTGTTGAGATAATACATATCGAAAAAACCAAAGATACTCACATTACTTATAAGATAGATGAGTTACTCCTCGTACTGTCAATTGATTTTGAGATAAAATCTCATACTATCAAATAAGCTTTTAATTAGTAATTTTGTAGAGCTCTAACATAGCATAGATCAAATGTCGAGTAAAGTAATATATGGCCAATCATTGTTGAGTTCTGCAAAATACTTTCTTCAAGTGATTTTAAAAATAAAATTTTTAATTTTAACAATTTTAAAATTTTCTCACAAATATATTATTATTGTTTTGGTCTTAATTATTGGTTGGAAAAGACAATCTTGATTTAGGTATGCAATTTTTTTTTTTCCTTTTTTTAGAATATTTTAATATTTTACACGTGGGAAATGCACATATCACACGTTGCTCATATTATTTGTCACGTGGTGGTAAATATTTTTATTGTTATCATATTATTAGGTTAGAAACGAGGGCTGCATGAGAGGGGGAGTGTAAAATTACCTCCAAGATGTCGCCAATGTTAACGATGAAGGCATTTGGGAGGGGCATAACGGGAATCCAATTTCCGTCTTTCTTAATCTTGAGACCTTCAACTTGGTTGACTTGGAGCAGAACCGTGAGGCCAACGGAGTCGGAATGAGGCGTAAGTCCGATCACCTTCTCCGGCTCCGGGCAGGGTGGGTAGTAGTTCATTCTTATCGATTGATTACCCTCCTTGAACAGCTCACTCAACTCTCCCTCTTTTATCCCTAACGCTTTCTCAACGCCGCCAAATATCGCCGCCGCCACATCCTTCACCGCCGCCGAGTACTCCTCCAATGTATTTCTGCATATCAAAACAGTTTCATAATTATTTCCTAATCTTTTTTCTAATATTAATTAAACTAATCAACATTGTTGTAACCTATAATGGATTACTTCTTTTGATTCACGCTTCTAGGTGGAAATGCTTAAATTACAAGATTAATCTTTGTTTAAAAAAAAACAATATTTAATTTCAGAAGCAGATTGCAATTGATCACTAATGTTATATTAACGATAATATATGAACTTTCAAACAATTTGTAACAATTTTATAAGTTTGTTGGTTTAATTTTTATGAGTTTGGAGTTCAATTTCTACCATTAGTTTGTAATGGAAGGAATTATCGAACCTCAAAGGGAGAGGAAGATTTTGAAATAATCGGGGATTCCTGAAATGTAAAGGCGATGTAGCGATGAAGAAAAGATCACCCCAATCCAATTTCTGTTCTTCACTTCTAACGAAAGCTTGTCCAAATCCTTCTACATCTCCTTCTCTCTGCCATAGCTTTTTCTTCTCTTCAATCGGAAGTTGGAACAATTTCTGTGTTTCCATCTTCATTCTCTCCATCAACGACTCGCTCACTCCATGCTTCACCAACTGTAATTAATTTCACCAATTATTTTCAGATTCGTGTAATTAATTAAACACATAGAAACAGAGAGGGAGATTACGAACCTGAAAGAAACCCCAATTTTTGCAGGCGGAGTGAAGGCGAGACAATTCGGAGTCCATTGTAGCATGGGAGCGCAAGTTGGACATGTCGATCACGGGGATTTGGGAAGCAGGGGAGGTGATCGGGAAGTCATGGAGGAGATCGTTGCGGATGTATCGAGGTGGAATTCCGGTGATCGGCTGCTTGGCTAACTCTTGAACGGAAGGTACTAGAATCGAAGTTCCGTACCTTAATGTGTCGTTGTTCTTCTCCTCCGCCATGTGTTTCTTATTTTTCCGATTGATTCGTTTATGAATTTGTGTGTGAAGATGGTGATGAGATATGATTTTGATTTTAATATAATTATTATTGTATCGTTGTGTGCTTCAAGAAATTTAGAAAAAATGTAGTGATACATATTATTCTTTCAAAATTGCAAATTAATTACGTGGGAATCTTTGCAATAAATATTTTAACTTTTTTTAAAAAAATAATAAAAAAAATATGCTAAATATTTATCTAGTGCTAAGTCAAATAAGTTAAATCAAATGATAGTTTGTGTAAGTCTTCGAGTTTAGGAGGGGATATAAATGAATTGAGATCATATATGAATCAAATAAATTTTAAGAAAATGAAAGTATGATTAAGAAATACTTAAAAGAATTGAAATTTACTACAGGAAACTCCAAAATAAAATAAAAATTTTCCATGTGAGAGAGAACAAGGTAGGTGTGAGAAACAAGAACAACGTTGTCAGTATGGAGAGGAATACCAAGAGTTACATACTTTTCATTTTTTTTGTACAATAAGATTTAGAATCTCAACTGCTTAGTTAAAGATGTAATAACTTGACAAATCAAATTAAATTGATATGTCTTGACTGGTTGAACTACATATATTTTATATATATGTGTGTAATTATTATTATTATTATTAATTTGAAGTAAATAATAACCTATCCACCCATAGGTACAAAAATAAATTAATAAATATAATCAAATTTTGTAGTTTATATAGTAACAAACAAAAAACATTTGTTGGATAATGGAATCCAATAATTTATTGTTTACATTTCTCTTATCATCGCTCACCAAACCTACCCACCCATAGCTACAAAAATAAATAAATAAATAAATATATATATAAATAAGGAATAATTTTAAAAAAATACTCATCTATAAATATTGGATTAAAATAATATCCATAATTGCCTTGTAGTGCCATACTTAATTGTATTTTATTATTTTTACTTTCAAACATCCAATTTTAGGTTAAAATATTTATTTTTAACTAGAAAGCAATTGCTCTCTATAAATTAATAAATTTAAATGATTGATGAAAATATAAAGTAGAAAGAGAAATTGTTTTATATATATATATATATATGTGAATAAAAAATTCAAATGTTAAATTACAATTTTGATGATAAAATTAAGACAGTCGTAAAACCATTTTCATGATTTGATAAACTTTTCTTATAATTTTATCAAACCATAAAAACTAAATTCAAATTATAAACAATTAGTACGAAATTCAAATAATAGATACAAAATTTGCAATTTAACCAAAGTTCAAGCACAAAACAATGGTACTATTTGTAAGTTGTAACCTAGGGGTTTGACAGGTAGAACTTAGACTAATTAAAAGAGAAAAAAAGGGGTACACTTCAACTCATTTACTCAATATCAAAGTGAAAGTGAGACCATCCATTAACAATCATATTGATTTTACTCAACAATTCAGCAACACCTTTTAGGGATTCTATGATAAAAAGGAATTACAAAGACTACAAACATTAACTCAAATAACTATCTAAACATTGATCCTAAATTTAGAGCAGAAGCTGATTTGCTGATTTCCCAGCAGCTAGCTATGTGGCAGCAACTACAACTTACCTTCATCTCTAGCCACTATCTTGAACTTCCCTGTTAGTTGTTGCTGCAAGCAGAAGAGATAAACCCTTAAACCAAATAACTATAAGTTAAATGACCCAAAATTTTCATGAAAGTGTCAAATCTTTTGACCATCTTCCCCTCCAAAGAAAGAAAAAAAAAATGAGAGTTTATTGATGTGAGTGACTTTAGGAAGGCAAAGATATTTGCAGAATTCACTATTAAATGCAATCAAAACAGATAAATACATACAACTCACATTAGAAAGTCTATAGTGACAAAGACAAGTACTTTTCATACAAAAATTTCAAACTCAACGAATAATTCCCTATATTGTGGTCTATGGAAGAACAATCATACTAAGAACTCTACCCAATTCAACCCTGTTTTTCATTTTTACTAGATTTAAGAAATGATACTGACCCTACACATCAATTAGTAAAAGCTCATTTTGAATTGTTATTTGTGAATTATGTTTATACGACCTCAAAGATATTGGCAGAATTCATTTGCTACTAAATGCAAGAAAAACAAACAAATGACTACAAACTAAGCTAGACACTCAATAGGAACTCCTCAGACATAGACAAATATCTTCTAACCAAGCCAAAGTTGTTTGACCAATGCAGCATAACATATTTAGCTCAAAGGATAAAGAAGATGAATTTACCTTCTTCCACAAGTCTGTATGGTTTCTACAAAACCCAGCTACAATAGCACCAGATCTTCTTCCTTCTTGGTACTCAATACACAGATCCTCCTTCATCCCACAAGTAACATGAAAAGCCAAACTACATTTAGGCTCTGAGCAGTCAATAGAACAACCTCTAGAAGTTTTGCAGATATAACATTTGGATTTCCATCTCCTCTTCAGAATCATCGAGCAATCAATCCCTTCTCTCCCATCTGGGTCCTCAAAGAACACCTCAGGAACATAGAGTCCACAAACAATATGAGCCCATCGGCCGTCGTTCGTCGGCTTCATGGCCCCTCCTTTCAGAGGACAGAGGCAGCATGAAAATGGTGTTTCCGTAGCCTTCTTCTCCGTCTTGGAAGACGAAGAAGCTAAGCATTGGCTACAGAACCAATCTCCTTCTGGTATACTCTTTACAAGAGGATTTCCATAACATGAAGCGTGTACCATCAAATCACATCCATCGCAGAACACAATTGGATCTGAAGGATCCCCATCTGTGCTTTGACAAATCGCACAAAGAATCCCATCATCTTCCTCTTCATCTTGGATTGTTTCAATTTCTTGAATCTCCATGTCAACATCAGAAACTTCCTCTTCCTTTTCCCAATCATCTTCCTCCTTTTTCTCTCGCTCTAATTCTAATTTTGATACGGATTCTTCCTCCAGAGGAGGCTTGTATTCAACATTGAGATCCAATGACTCCGGGGCAAAATCAGGGTGAAAAGCCCACACTCTTTTCTTGGTGGGCAAGCAGTAAGGAGAAGCGTCAGGAATTAGGAGTAACGAAGAATCACGAGACTCCTTTCGCTTCTTCGCAGGGAGGGAACAAGAATCAAGCGATTGATCCTCCTTCTGACGATTTTGTTCTTGTTCTCGAAGTATTCTGAGTCTTTTGAGAGGAGGTAAGCCATGGAAGGAATCCATTTTGCTCTGCAACTTCGAGTTGGGGTTTCAACAACCGAACAAGGAAGAAGAAGAAGAAGAAGAAGACGAATGAATGGGGTTGAAAATTTGGGAAGGAATCTCATTTTAGTAAGAAATTGGGTTAGGGTTTCTCGAATTCAGAGTTCCCGCTAACTGCAAAAGTGGGAATTTTTGGATAAATTTTGAAATGAGGAGACTGGAGAATGAATCCGGCGGGGAAGAACCAAAAATTGTTGGTTCAATTTTTTATTTTTCTTTTTTTGTTTTTGTTGAAATTTCCAATTTTTTCGGTTTAGAGAAATTGGCGCCAATTTCCCGCTCTTTTTTCCGAAGTATAGCGGGTCGGGTTATTTTATAACACCGGAGGCCCATAATTTTGCAATTTTGGTTCAATTATATGCTTTTTTTAGGCTTAAAAATATCGTAGTGATTTGTGATCCTTATACTCTTCAAATTATTAATTTTTAGTTGTTATGCTTTTAATATTTTCTTTTTCTAAATCAGTTGGGTAATATTGGAAAAGCTAATAGATTATAAAAAGTATTTGAAAAAAATAAAAATAAATCGATAGTACAAATTAAGTTAAGATTTATTGAAAGTATAACGACTAATTAAACAATTAAGTTCATATTTGTATGTTTTCTCACCAATTTATTGTTAATTTCTTAATACATACAATTGTCAGTTGAGTGAGTCAAACTTTTGATCGATAAGTTTTCTTATGAAATTAATAAATATATATTTATATACACACGTTCCCACGATTGTAAAGCTATATTATTATTATTATTAATATTATTATCATCATCATTATTACTATTATAACTTTTACTATGTTAAAAAATTGTATAATTATTATTTTTAATATCGTATAATATATAATATATTATATATTTTATTCAATTCAACAAAAACAATTGAGTCTAAAAATGAAATACCATATTTGTTAATGTTTTTTTTTTAATCTATTTTAGGGTTTGGTATAATTGTGGTTTTTAAAATTTAAAATATAAATACACTAATTATATATCTAAAATATATTTTTAGTACTTTTGGATCACAAATATGAAAATAGGTTTTGAAAATAGAGTCTAAACTGCCTACCAAAAACTCTTGTGAAACTCGATGAATCAAAAACATAGATCAGAATTTAAGTTGTCTATCAAACAGACGACCAATTTCCATATAAATTCACTTGATTAAATTTATTTTTATTGGAAAAAAATTATTTTAGAGTTATTCTAAAACAAGATTAAACAAAGTTCAAACATGGAATGATTGCAAACAACCTGTCAAGAACTATTCCAATGTTACAAAATCTACTGAACCAAAAGGATAAAACAGAATGATGCATACAAAATTTAAACATCATTTTCACCTAATCTTTGCTTTGCCTCCAAATCCCAGCAAGAACGCTGCCAAAGATTGAGTGGCAAACACTAGAAACTGCACAGGGCACGGCCGTAAGAGGATTGCCATAGTGCTGGCTAGCAAGAACAACCCCTAGCACCGAGTTCTGTCGCATAGATTAATTCATTGTTAAAACCAGGTCAACCCAAAAATGGCAAAACTGATTGAGTTATGTAGTAAGATACTCGGCAGAAGTCTCGCCAAAGATTACAACTAAGATACCCCGTAAGTAAATGAAATGGATAGTTGCAAAAATAGCAAAGTCTACCATAGACCATATTGCTAATAAATGTCTACCTTTAATAGAGTTTTCCATATTTACAATTCTTTTAACATGTTGCTATACATTTAATTATTTATCATAAAAGTACTATCCATTACAAGTATTCTAAATGAGATGCTTTACCTGCATTCCAACTTCAATGGAGATCGTTCGAGAAGATGCAATGTCGATGCCAAGCAATCTTGCAAGTACATAACCAAAGAAAAATCCTGAAGCGTGAAGAAGAGCTGCAGCCAGTACTACTTGCTGACCAGACATCAGAATAGCAGAGGAGCTCTGAGCAATTGCATGTCCACATAAAATAGCTACAGTACCAACAGCAATAGGGGGCATGAATGGAGAGACAAATCTAACCAAGCCATGGAAATACTGGTTTAAAAATGCCCCACCCAACACTGGAAGAAGCACAATCTGTTGTACATGAAGGAAACGGAAGTTACTTGAGAGTAATTTAATGTTAAAAAATGTTGATATTGCTTTCGTTTGTTAGTAATCGTACCTGCAAGGTGGACATTAACAACCCAGCTGCATCCACAGCAACAAATTGACCAGCAAGTTTGGCAGTGAGAAAAGGGGTCATGATCTGTAAAATTGAAATGATAACTTAGATTTCAATATCTATGAAACTTTGAAAATAATCACTTTCATTAAGAAAAAGAAGAGAATACAACAAAAAACAAAGTCCACAAAAAGGGGAGACGCCCTTTACAAGAACGGGCTCCAACTATGCAAAATCATTCCTATAGAATAATTATAAAAAAAACTTTGAAATTGAAGCCTAGAGAGAAACATGAAAACGAACAAGGGACAAGGTCCCTGGGGTTCCTCTCCACTCCCCCAAACACCCTACTGTTCCTCTCATCCACAAAACCCATAACACTGCACACAAGCCGGCAAGCCAAAGAAACCAGTCTTTCTCCCCAAAAGACGAATTAAGGAGGGACTCCTCGATCATAGCACTGACATCTCTACGGAAAACACTCATCATATCAAATATCTTTGAAGAGAATGAAAAAAGGAACATGTGGTCGATAAAAAATTTATTGTTGTGTTCAGTTAATGTTTTTTCCTATGTTCGTGTAAATATGAAATTAGGAGTAAACTGTGGTTTCTTATTTGTTGTCATTTCTACCGACAAAGATGTTAGGTCCTGTTTTAACGACAGAAGAACTATATAAAACCGGAAGAAAAACAGTTCATCTTCATGCATAAATGCAAACTTGAATTTAGAAACTAAACAAACGAAAAAAGCAAAAGCATTATGGAGGCTTGCTAACCACGGCTGCCATAGTGCTTGCAGCAGTCATCAGCACGGAAAGAGCTACATTTCCCCTGGAAAGGCATAAAATTTTCTTAACCTCTAACATAATTTAACAAGAAAGGAGCTAAATGGTGACATTTCAAAAATTAGAATACCTTGCAATGTAAGTGACGATATTGCTTGCAGTTCCTGAAACCAAAGATAGATCAAACTGTTAAAATAAAGAGAATGAGAAAGATAATTGACACTACCAACTGATGCATACCACCAGGACAGCAACCAACCAATATTAAACCAGCTGCATAGTAAGATGGAAGATTTAAAAGCTTGCTGACAAGAAAGCCTGATATTGGCATCACCTGCACCAAGAACCATGAAAGTCTATCTTATAATTTCATCTATAGATTGAAGTTCCTAAAACTACCAAAGAAACTGAAATGGACATCCTCAATGTCACACTATTTTTTATCAATTGTTTCCTTCAGTACAAATTCAGAAAATCCTACCCAGTAGATAAATAATAGAAGGATTTCATCCAAATGAAATGCTTTTCATCACACAGTTGACATACAATTCAAAGGGAGTAGTGGAATATTAGAGATGAAGAATCAATCATCCCTTAGCTCGTAATAGTAATTCTTCATCTCGCTATGATTCAACATGAATACCCATTGCGAATTTTGGAACATTTCTGATGGCAATAGCCATTTCTGTTTGAACATTTCTGTTGTTCCTTTTCCTCCTTCTGCGAACTAGAACAGCTTCTAATGTTCCAAAACCCAACTCACACACATTCAGAATTATGCAGCATATACGAGAAATTTCTCGAGACCAACAAAATCAATGAATTTCAGAACCGTTCAAACAATAGCACAATCGCAGTAAACAAAAGAACTAACCGAATACTGGAGCACGAACCCAGAAATCAGTTCCTTAGGCATAGCCAGGGCTCCACGAAGATCGTCGAGGGTCAATGTCATGCCCATACCAAGCATTGTTAGAGTAATACCAAGAACAGTCCATCTCGGTTGAACCCAAGCATAGGAAGCCGGTCTGAGCAGCCCTAAAAGGCAACCTAGCGCCACCCAAACAGGAAACGCAGTAGATAAAGCTTCGCCAAGCAATTCAATCCACTGCATCAAACTCCGCTCGCCCTGGACGCTGTTGCCGTTCGATGACGCTTCGCATCGAAGAGGAGGAACTAACAATCCAACATCAATCCGTTTGGTTTGGGAGAAAACAAAAGGGTTCCGATTACAAATTCGGTCGCCGAGTAACAGTACAGAAGATTCACGACGTAACCCAACCAGAGAAGAAGAGGACAAAGAAGAATGGAAAGGGTTGTTAGAAGAAGATGAAGTTACAAGTGAAGTGCGCGGCCTGAAGGTTGAACGAGAATATCGGTAAGGACGAAGAACGCAAGTATCTGATGGAAGAGACTGCATTCTCTGTGTCTCGGGGACGACCAAACGGAGAAGAAGAATGAAACTTCGATGACGACGTGATTGTGAAGCTCAGTTCAGTGTTTCCGACACAGGATGAACTCCGGTGACGGCGATCTTGAAACCCGCCAAAACCCTTCGGCGAGTTTCGTTAAGTGGAGCGGTGGAGAGTGGCACAGTGGTGTGGAGTCAAATATCGATGGGACAGGGAATCCATTCTCCTCGTAGATGTAATTTTGTTCTAAAAAAATTAAGCATTATGATCCGATCCAAGAATTTCGTCAACTGAAACCGATATCTCATAGAATCAATTGAACTAAACTCTTGATAGCATTCGACCATATTTTTTGTGATCACTGTCGGCCAACCTTTGTCGACCATTAATTGATGATAGTTGTCGGTAAACTTTCATCGACAATTTATTAGTGATTGTTGTCTGTCAATTTTCATTAATCCTTTTGTGATGATCGTTGTTTTTCAACTTTAGTTGATCGTTGTTCCGTGACCATTGTCGGGCAACTTTTACTCAATCGTTGTTCCCTCATCATTATCAGCAAACTGTTTTTCAGTGACAGTTGTTGGTTAATTTTTGTTGACTATTCCTGGTTGAACTCCGGTTAACCCTCCACAAAAAATTCTACTATTATAATTTAAAATTATAAAAACACTTTTAGTATAGTAAATCAAACAAATTTTTACCTAAAAACACTTCAGAAAAAAAAAATGTTGTCAAACACACGTGTGTTCTTAATTTAAAGAGTTTTTAGAAAAAAATGTTTAAATAAAAATAAATTTTGAAAAACATTTTTTTTCTTATAATGATCCAAATTCTATGAGTTTAACAAATACCCTTTTGACAAACCATCTAACTTTTGTTTTTAAGAACTAATTTTTATTTTTTTAATCCAAATTGTGCAAATTATTAATACAACTTTTTTTATGTTTTCAATCTATCAAGATTTTGAATACTAAATTTAATAATTTTCTTGATACTAAATTTAAAATGAAAATGTATAGTTAATCACGGTAATTGCAAAGACATCAATTACCATTTTAAAGATCGGTAGTTTTGATCTTTTAGCAACTACTAAAAGAGACCAAATAAGTTCATATATATCTCACTTGAATTTTTGGTAAAAAAGTTTGTTTTTAATATTGAGAAAACATAAAAATTTAAAAAAAATCAATGGATTTAAACTGTCATTTAAGAAAATGTCATTAATTTCTGTGGTTTAGATATAATAATTATTTTAAAAAATAATTCAGATGAAAATTACACAAAGTCCTTGATGTTGACATACCATTGATTGAATCACAATCTCTTTGAAATATCTATATGTATTACAAAATTGTATTTATGTCAAATAGAATCTTCAAAATTAAATCCTATATTTATTAGACACAAAATTGATATTTATAAATCTATCAGACAAAAATAGAAATTAAACAATGAAGAATGTATTAGGATAATCATTTTGATTTTGATTTCTGTTTTTAAAAATTAAGCCTAAACACTAGTACCACCTCCAAATTTCTTCCAAAGTTTGAAAACTAAGACAAAAATTATAACTTTTTAGATTTTTTTTTTTTTTTTTTTTTTGAAATTTGACTAAGAATCGAACGTGTACTTAAGAAAGATGCAAATCATTATAAAAATAAAAAATAATTAAAAAAAAGACTAGTTTTCAAGAAAACAAAAACCAAAACGAAATGGTTATGTAGAAATCAATTTAGATTCTGTAGAAGTGATAGAGCTTGCATATGACCATAAACCTTAGTAGTTCATACATTCATAAATTCAAATAAGAATTCAAAGAGTAGAAAACGTACACAAATTTCTTGATCTGTGATGTTAGATACACTGATGTTTGCCTGATGTGGGGCTGATTTACCTCAACTTTCAACAATTAACTTTTGATCTGCTGCTGTTAAATTCATCCAACTTCAAGCCAACCTATTTCACAACCGGAGGTCAACTCCAGAGGGTTTTGGTTGAAGTTGAACCAAACTCTGTCAAACCCATTTTGTCGAGCAGCGGACACAGTCAAAGCCTGTTCTGTTCGGTATACGCCTGTTTCATGACATAGATGGATGTGCAAGAACCGGAGGTCAACTTTGAATAGACGATTTATTTCTCTCATGCCGAAGCAAAGGGTGCAAACCAACCAGCACAAAATGATGTATTGGTAGTTGTAAAATTAATGCTAGGAAGGCTTAGCGAATGAATTGTTGATTGTTCGAGCCACAAACTGCAGTGATAAGATGGAAAAATTGGGAGTTCAGCTTCCACTGCCTTTTACATAGAACCTAAGAACAAATATCAACCAAGTTAGATACAAAAAGAAATGTTGGCAATATTGTCCACTAAGGCATCAAAAAGGCTGAACACAGGCGATACTCAATAATAAGGTACATAACAAAACTTGTTTAAAAAACCTATGTTTCCTGAGGAAGTGAAATTTTGCACTGTTGAAAAATAGCAATACATAACCATTCAAAACAATAATTTAACCGAGTGCTTGGCTATAAATTAAATCAACTAATCGAACGAACGACTCTGTTAGTTTCAAAAACAGAGGCTTTCCAGACGCACAAATTTCACCCAATCATAAGCCTAGAAAACAGCATTGATAAAAGGAAGGGCCATGGCTGATAGAATTGGAGGAGTAATCCAAAACTAACGTCTAAAATCCAGTTTGCCTTAATTGATGAAAAGAAAATTAGAAACCAAGTTTAGAGGGTAATGAAGTGGTGGATGACCTTGGGCACAGGTCGCCTCCAACTTTGGAGAAAGCATGGAAGGACTCATGGTAAAACCCATGTGAATATAACCGTGCAAACAGCCCTCAACATAAATGAGGATTTCAGTCTTTGCCAGGGTATATTTCTATGAGCCCGTTGTTAGAAGGGATCCTTGCTTTTGGATTCCCAATCTTTCAGTACATTGAGGTAGCATATCATTAAGACGAAGTCTTCCTTCCTCACAGGGCCGCAGTGTTGAATCCTCTACAAGGATGTGGTTGAAGACCTTACGAGGTGTCAGTTTGCTTATGCAATTCGGGATAGTTTTGGGATAGATTTTCGTTAAGACGTTTAGTGTCTGCTTGACTCAATTCAAGAGTGTATCTTCATGAAGGAGTTTCTCTTTATTAACCCTTTCATGTAAGGGTTTGGCACATCAAGATTAGGGCAATTTTAGGGCATTCCTGAGAGGAACTATTAGAATTTTAAGAAAGGTTAAGAGCCCTCATGACACTCGTAAGGTTTTAAGTCTAACTGTGAGACTCGGACACAAAGATTTCAATAATTACACATCTTGTTTTGTATGTCCTATAATTAAATAGAATGCCCTTCTAGTTCGATGACCTGGAGGAATATCAAGGTATTTAAACCTAGACACAAACATTTCTAAGCACTTTTCAGACTTCAGCTTCCTCCCTATCCTAATGGGTAATAGCTAAATGATCTCAAAACGCACCAACCAAACTTCTCTTTCCAACAATGTTTTTGTAAGACTCGTAGTTAGGATTATATGGGGATAATTTGTATGTTAGTAGGAAAGGCATTTTAGTAATTAGATATTTAGTTTGTTAGGTTATTTTGATACAAGTAGAAGGAGAGGGATTAGGGAAAGGTATGAAGAATTTTGTAGTAAATTCCTTGAATGGGAATTTGGGGAGAGTCTAGCCCTCTCAAAAGGCTAGGGGTTACTTGTCCTTGTGATATCATAGCTTACATTTTAATATATTTTCATATATTTCCATATTTGATTGTTCTTGAGTTGTATGTTCTTGAGCATTCTTGTTAGGTTAGGAATGGTAAAAATCCACTTCACAATAGAACATAATAAATATATTTTTCCTCCATCCCAAACTTCTTTTTAAAGAAACTCGGATGTGCAGACAACAGCAAAATAAATATAAAAATACGAAAAAAAACTCCATCTTAGTGAACTAAAAGAAAGCTTTCCAGTTGTAGCTATAGTTACAACATAATAGTCTCAGGCGCCACCATCACACTAAGTTGCACATTACTACAAAAAGACTCAAAGAGGAAGCTTTGCTTTAAAAAGTCTTTGCTTTCTTTCCAATCGAAAAACCCCACGTAGTAGCCCACATAGCCATACATTCTCTGTGGGAACTAACAATGAACGAATAGATGGTAGATCGATTCAGCTTCTCTCAGACACACCAGGTGTAGATAGATGGCTCATTTTCTTTAGGGACTGATCATGTGTATTTAGCCCTCTAACTGTCCTAGACCAAAGGACTTGACTTTTGTTTGGATAGTTGTCCTTCCAAATCACGTCAAGGAGGGAGTAGAGAGGGGCCATTCAACATTCATAACAAGAGAAAATTTTCCTTTTTAAAGCTGTCAACTGTCACATTAGATAAGCACGCCTTTTTCGAAGAAACTCTTCCAATTTCAACTTAAATGCAATGCACCTTATCCCATCCTTCTCCATTCCATTCAGCCAAGCTAATATATAAATGGAAAACTTTTTTCCCTCATGTTCATGACAATAGCAAAAAGTTGGGCAGAAGACTAGATGACCTTCTCGTCCTAAAGAGCCTTTATCCAGCAATGAAATCACTCCTACCATACCATTTCCTTAACCAACCCACCACATGAAGCCCCATGAAATCACAAACACCACAATGTACAAAGCATCCAATTTCTACAATCTAGACTATTCTTTCATTATCTCTGCGGAAACAAATGGATGTAGTGTACTACAACCAACGACAGCCTCTCTGAGCCACTTTATTCATGCACTTCATTTCACTTGTGTATGAGATCTTGGACAGCCTTTCAAGCTTTCAAATTCGACCTATCTTGAAAGCTTTCAAACTCAACACTTTCGAGACAAAGAGATCGAAGAGCGAGCAGCCCTTTCAAATTCAATCTTATATTGAATCGCTCATGAACTAGACACAAATTGAGCCACCCTTCAAACTTCACTTTAAATGGTTGCTCTTTTTCCAGGTTTTAGATCCCAGTCCATTAATTTGTCTCCTATAATTAATTCATATGTACCATTGACCATGCCTCCTGTCTCCTCCCTGCACCACCTTTTTTCTCTCTTTTATGTGGAAGTCCAAAATTCAAAAGAAGATTTGGTTCTTTGCTTGGGTGCCAGGAAGGATGGACACTAGAAGTTTACCACTTGAGCTCTAATCCCAAACTCCTGTATTTTGTACAGCTGTGGTATGACACAAAGGATCTTAATCACGTTTCATGGTTGTGCCCTTTCTCTTCTGAAGTTTGGGGCCTCATGGTAAAATTTTGGAGTTCAAGATCTAAGGAAGTTGTTCAAAATTCTTCTTTGAAGGCAAGGTCATGCTCTATGGTGGACTAGCTTCATTGTCATTCTAACATTTATTTGGCTCAGGAGGAATACAATTTTTTTAAAATAAAACTAGGGGATCTTTTTCTTAAATCACCAATTGACCCAAAAGCTTAAGCTAGTGAGTACGGGTAAATTTAATTATATATCTAAAACTCTCCCTTGCTTGCGGGCTTGCAACATGAAGAAGAGTCAAGCAAGTGAAAATTGATATTAACCGAGGAGGAAATAACATTGTAAGAACTTGAATCCAGAACATCCTGCAGCAATCTACTCTAATACCATATTTAATAGTATGAGGTTCCATCTCAAAACCAATTGGCAATGAGAGGAGTAACTCATCTATCTTTTAAGGAGTGTGAGACCCTTGGTTTTTCCAATGTAGGGTTCTCAAAATCTCAACACTTTTCAGCTCCCCAATTTTTGTTTGCCTTGTTAGTGAACCCATTTGTATTATTTCATTCTCCTCAAATTGTAATTAGCTCCTCATCGAATTTGATACTTTTTGTTTTTATATATCTGTGAGTGTCCGGGTTAGCTTACGTGCACCTCAACTAATCTCACGAGAGAACCCGTTTAACCCTACAACATTTGGGTATCAAGAAAACTCGTAGGAAATTAATTTTTAGGTATGTGGCTACCATGGATTGAACTCATGACCTCTTAGATAGGCATTAAGACTATGACTTCTTCTTTACCACAAGACCAATCCATGATGGTTCAAATTTAATAATATTGATAAAATGATAGGGTCTTTGGTCCATTTGGTTGGAAAGAAATAGGAGACTTTTCAACGACAATACTAATTCTTTTGATTCTTTTTGGTCTGTGGTTAAAAACACGGCTTCTTGGTGGTGTACAAATAACACTGATCTCTTTTGTAATTATAGTCTTTCTTTGATTATCAACAATTGGAAGGCTTTTCTGTTTTAGTTTCTTTAGGGAGGGACAAGGCCTTCTTGTCCCTCGCCTCGAGGTTGTTCTCTTTTTTCTCTGTTTCTTAATACAATCGTCTCTTATCAAAAAAAAAAAGATAAAAAGATATTCTTTTTTTTTTTGGATAAGAATAAAAACAAATTCATTAATAACCATCATGGGTTGGCCTAGTGGTAAAAAGGTCAATAACTAACCAAGAGGTCATGGGTTCAATCCATGGTGGCCACCTACCTAGGAATTAATTTCCTACGAGTTTCCTTGACACCCAAATGTTGTAGGGTCAAGCAGGTGTCCTGTGAGATTAGTCGAGGTGCGCGTAAGCTGGCTCGGACACTCACGGATTCCAAAAAAAAATAATAATAAGTAACAGCAATAAAGTTGTACTTTTCATGGTATATTACATGCAAAAAATGTATATCTTTGAAAAGAAGCAGTGATATCAAACTGTAAATGCATAACCAGATTGGAAACAATTAAAGATAGCTCAAGTAGATGCACCCACCTCCGTACAATCTGAAATCAGTTCACAGCCATAGATGAAGCAGATCACGGAGGCCCACAAACCTGCTGATGCAAGGAGCGAATGAAAATTTACATTAGAAAATATGAAAAACAGACAAATGCAAACCATAACAGACATCATTATAGGCTTCCAAGAAAATTGAACATAAAATCACTGAAGTACTAAAACATAATTATATGCTTGGATGAAAAAATGCATGCTGATAATTCACACTGTTGTTGGGACTGCATCTCCAATAAGTTAAAAGCAAGTTGAGCAACTAGTTTTCTTTTCGGGATACTACAGATTGACGGGATGGGAAAAAGATGGAAATTGGCGGCAAGACTATTGGATATCCTCCATTGTCCTAAAAGCTAGAAAATTTACAACGGTAAGTACCAAGCTGTAAGCTAAGTTAAATACACCCATCAGCATTTCAGGTCAATAAACGCAAACCTACAGGCAATTTATTCCTAGAAGATTCATAACAGGGGTCAAAATATTCCAGAGGACTGCATGATGTGGAAAAGGAACAAATTCATAAAAGAGCATTAGCCTATGAACAAAAGGATCAAGAAAAGGCTGCTTCAAATATCTCTAACTACAAAACTGGGAAAAAAATTGTATTTACAGCCCAAAAAAATAACAATGCAGAAACTGCATTTGAAATTCACATGACAAATTCCCGAAATAGTAAGAAACAATTCTGAAGGATGCCAAGTAAAAAGTTAGCACATTTGAACATTTTTAATATTTTCTAACCAAACAAACGAGACAACTCTTCCAGCCTCTTCCTGCTTCTATAATCTGAAACGTAAGATCTGCCTTAGAACCATATAACTGTACTCCACCTTTAACATTTTAAATACTCCACTAGTTGGTCACTTCAATGAAGTAAAATTTTCATTTCCATAAACCATTCTACATATTCTAGCAACAACGCCATTCAGGATAGGAACAAAGTTTGTTCCTAACTATATAACTTAAACGTCTCATTTATCAAAATATAATCGACATTGAAATCATTAATGTACACGGATCTATACTATTGTACATAAAACCCCTAATAAACCTACAATCTCAGGCACGATCATACACGGAGATGGAAGGAAAGGAGAAAGATGCACATAGCACACAAAATCTCAATCAAGGGGTACCGATGTCCTACCAAAGGCAACGGCAGCAAAGTGAGAGTGCCATAAGGCAACAGGTGAGGACAAAGAAAACAGATCTAAAGATTTCTACAAGGACGAGGAAGAGGAAGAGACTGGGATAATAGGTGATCACTTTTTTTTTTCAGAGAAAAAAGATAAACACTTACTTGACTGAAATTCATCATGTGGCTCCATTGTTGAACTGTCTTGGCAATGACCAGCCATTTCACGCAATATACAAGCTTTCTCTCAATTCTTTGCTGTAATTCTCTAGAGCAGATGAGAAACATCAAGGGTTTCCTTACATTTCTGTAATTTTTTTTCTTTCTTTGTCCTAAACCCATGTGAGGATGAGACTTTCAATACCACCAGAAAAGCTTGAGATCCCCATATTTATACTTATTGTTCCTACTCGCTTCACTTAATTAGCCCACTGCAGGATGATTTGGTTGCAGTACATTACATGGGCTACAACCGAAATTCATACCTCGTGTTTGGAGTTACAGACCAGAAAATGAAATATTTTCTCTCCATATCATCAATGGAAGAGACAAAAAATTAAGAGATAACATACATGTAACAAAGCCATATAATAACAGAAAAGACCATAATAAATAGTGGAAAGTGTTGACAATGAGCTCAAAGAAATACAAGCTCCTAAATGATAGGCCAACCAAATAAAAAGCAGGGAAATCATTACCAAGGGGTCCAACAAAAATCCTGTGAATTTCACATTAATGATGTAGGTTATAAACCGACTTAGAAGTTTGAAGACACAGATCTCATCAATTCTTAATAAAGTCTGGATCCTAAAGCATAGAAATCTAACTATTCTTGTATTAAAGTCTGGATTCTAAGGCGTGGAAATCTAACTGGCAAGGAAAGGAAGGACACAGACGACAGAAGATCAAAATGAGTGGAACACACACGATAGACAAAGGAATGGCGAGTTTCAAATCATGTTACCTATTAACTATCACTACCATGTCCATTTTAGAAGGCAATTTCACATATTTTATACCTTTTCTTTAGAGTATGGTAAAATCCCTTCCCAAGTCACTCTACTTTCTAAATGGATTGAACAGATTACCAACAACACCATATGTTCTTGAATATGTATTAAACAAAATAAAAGTTCGAGTGCAAGTGTCAATATCATAATTACAAAGACATTAAGTTAAGGCAGAGTTCAAGAGGAAAAAGTCATGTCCTTCATTCCATTCGAAATCATCCGCACCTACTCTCCCTGTTTATGTGAAATCTGAATACTCGAAAGTTTCACCTTTTGACCACCAACAGAATAAAAAATGAGATAACTTCTCAACAAGACAATATTTGATAATCTAGAAACTTGTGAGGTACTTAATACCCATAGGTGATTCTTCAAAAAGTTGAGAAGCAATCACCCCTCCACTAAATCCAACGGCCTTTACATCTCTACTGGAATGCCAATCTTCCAAGACATCTTAAAAAGAAAGTCGTGAATATCAAGAGAGAATTTCATTTAAACGAATCAAAAGTTGTAAATACAAGAAGACAAGCACTCTATTTATAGAGAATCGAAAGCAAACTAATCCTAATCCTAATCCTAATTTATAAAAGAAAATGATCACAATCATAATTAATAAAAGAAACTAATCCTAATCCTAATCCTAATCCTAATAGAAGAAACACATCCTAATCATAATTAATAAAAGAAACACATCCTAATCCCAATCCTAATCCTAATAAACCAAAGAAACTAAATCCGGATTCTAAAAAATCAAAGAAACTAATCATAATCCTAATAAATTAAGGATTTGACCATAATACCCAAACCTTACTACATTAGAAAGGATGGGGATGGAGTGTAGATTTTAAAGCTAAAGACTTCAGGGGAAAAACTAAATTATAGGAAGAATAGGAAGCAATATCAGTTAAAGAAAAAAATCTAACCAAAATAAAGGATGAAATCTAGATCTAAAAATTGAACTAAAGAAATTATACTACAACCATTACATGTAAATCTGACTGTTGCCGACTTTTACTGCACCAAATCAAGAAACAAATAAATGTAACCAAATTCTTTCTAACCAGCAGATCAGAATGGAGAAATTACAGAACAAGATGGGAATAATGTGGCTCCTGCTTACTTGCACACCATCAGTTGCAGAGACAACAACTTTAGCCCTAACTTCATAAATTACAATGTTGAGTAGTGTGTCTCGCATGCACATTTCAAAGGTCTCCCACAGCGAGGAATTCACACATGTTCTTTAAATTTATTAGAACAAAGTAGTATGTCTTACATGCACCTAGTTGGTTTACTTTTTTCTCCTTTTTTCAATGAAGATCTAACCTTCTATTGAGGAAAAAAATGTATATATGAGAGAATACAATGGCATTATAAAACAAATAATAATTAGAAAAAGGCCACAAAAGAAAATCTTGCTTGATAAAGGGACTCCAATCAAGTAAAGACCTAACCAATAATTGCAAAAGGATTTCGTCACCAACCTCCAAAGGGAATCATGGAATCCTAGCAAGGGACCAAACATCCCAAGGGTCACTCCTAACTCCTCTAAAGTTGGTTTATTATTCTTCTTCAACCCATCATGCATTCTCTGAATTTTGGATGCTGAAAACAACTCCGATCATTTCTTGGCTTGTTCCCCTTGGGAGGGTTATCACATTACTTCATCTAGAGAGCCAACATCTTTTTAGTTGGCACCACAACCTGCATGTGTGCAAGGGACGCTTCAAAGACTAAAACCACCTTTTGTGGCTTTTTCCTTTTTACTCCCAAGATACGGTGCTCATTGTGACATGCTTTCGGGTTTCCATGGGTTTGGGGTATGGCTCATATTTACACCTGTCTTCAAATTCGTATTTCTAAACCCTCTTGTAGTTGGCTTTAAGAAAACAATAACAAAGAACTAATAACATACTTGCTAGACATTAATCTGGCAATTTTACCGAAAGAGGACAAAGGAAGTCAAGGAAAGAAAAGGTTTCTAGACATCAATATGGTTACCAAATATCAAGATCACTTTTCAGTTAACGGGAAACTTTGTTTACTAGATACCTAACATAATTAAACCCCAAGAGAAAGGGAAATCACCAATCCACCTCCAATTTGTGGATCCCCATCAAGAGAAAAGAGAGACTAAATCCCACAAGATAAGCAGGGAACTCAACCTAGCCTATCTAACTCTTAGAACTTCATCCTCGAAGCTGCTAAGTGAGATGCATAAGCAAATCTGCGCTTACACACCAAAAAGAACTGCAATGTAGATTCACAATTCAAAAAACTATGTGTAACCTTCTGCAGTGTACCAGAAAACCAAAATCAAAATGAAAATAAATATCACATCTGAAATGTGCAGAAAGGCATATACAGGGAAAATATATAATTTGAAACAAAAAGTAGAATACTGCATCAATGGGCCAAGTTAATTGTCTAACACAAGTACATCTTGAAAATTGTTAATAAGCAAACCTCCTAAAATGTTTATCACAAAACAACACATCAGATTCAGACCTAATTATCAATGCTTTGTGATTTGAACCTCAATCCCTCTGCAAGAAACATCTTAGCAGGATATCAGGCATCATTCTATCTATGTCCTTGAGCCCGTTGCATGTCATATGCACCCCAGGGAACAGATCCAGGTCCATACGGAGGATAACCTTCAGTACCAGACTGCACCTATAATTAACAACAAAACCATAATATACCATTCAAAACAAAGAAAAATATCGGAATCCAGGAAGAGACAGACAAATGGTACATGAGAAGTATGGCAAAGACCCCTAAAACCGACATGCTTGCATTGAATTGCAAATACTCCAAAAAGGCTTTGGGTGTATGAGTCAACTTTGTTTTATGACAAACCCCTTTTTGTTGAAACCTAGCTTTGAAGGAGCGTACATAAAAACAGTCCAATAAAATAGCAAATTAGTAACCCTTTTTTCTGCTGCAATAATAGGAGCAAATGCTTGTAAATATCTTTGCTTTAACTATTCGCTTTCTGTCCCTAGTTGAGGTTGGCCGATAGAAATAGGGAGGGAGAGAGGTTTGTGAGGTGTGGCACAAAATATGTAAATAATAATATAGTATTAACCTAATATAACTTAAAGAAAATTTAATAGTGTTAAGCATAAAATAACTATTATACTTTGTATCTCATTGAAAAAATTAACTTTAGATATGAATTACTGTTTGCCAATTTGAGAAATACCAAAAGTTTCTGACTTTAAAAAATTGTATCCACGTTTTCATTGCTTTCATGATTTTTCAGAAATATTCATACATTCCAGAAAATTTGAATCAGACATTTTTTATCCATGTTAGAACTTTTCTTCTTTCCCAGATGTACCGCACACAGAAGTATATACAAACAACAGCAGAAGGAATAAACAGGGTGAAAACTTACAGAGTTCAAGCCATAATTGGTGGAATATGGATTTCCCGCGTATCCAGCATCAGCATTGCCATAATTTGCTCCATACCCAGCAGCTAGACAAATTATTTAACAGGTTCAGGGAGAACATACAACAATGTGAACTACAGGATATTTTAATTAATGGGATATTTTGGAGAAAACTCATCAAACCTCTTCAATTGAAGAAGAATCCACTTTTCGTCAACATACCAGATTCTAGCTAGAGTTAAAGGGGTGTTTGAGCTCCCAACTTCAAGTGGGTGGGGGTGGGCTATAATAATCCACTCCATGTTTGGAGCTCCAATAATGATAGTTGATATTTTCAAATAGTATAACCTACAATTAACTACAATACCATTTCCTACTTACCTTCTCATTCCCTCTTTATTATAGTGATGATTATTTCCTACCTAGACTAACATAGTTTAGACCCCAAATACAAACTATTATAACCCAAACTAAATAGTCTGCACCCCAAATACGGACTTTTATAACCTATAGACTATTATAACCCACATACTATAAGAACCGCTTACTATAATAACCAACTTAGTGCTCCAAACACCCCTTAAGTTCATTTAGAATCAATCATCGGACTGAGTTTGTTGATTCCAATAATGGGGTTTTGACTATGAAAGTACAATGACTAAATTTGGACATTTTAAAGTACAAGGACTAATATGATCTTAGATTAAAACAGAGGAGCCATTTATTAGGAACTTAAAACTCAAGATAATGTGCATACCAGCATTTCCACCAACAGCAGCAGAAGCATGAGCTCTCTTCTCTGCATTAGCAACCTCAGCTCTAAGTTTCTCCAATTCCCTAGCCATTGAAACCAGTTTTTTCTCCATAACTTGACCGTGTTCATAATTCTCTGCATATCCCTTCTTTTCATACTCAATTGCAACTCTTGATAAGCAAAAAAATATACATGCTAATTAGAATTACAAAATAGATATTCAACCAAAAAGGAAAAAAAAAAAAAAAAACCCTCAATCGCCCATCGAAATTTACAATCCAAGAGACTACCATAAAATACCTAGCACGATGTAATTCCTGCTTCACAGTTTCAATTTCTGCCCTCAAAGCAGGGACCTGTTGCAGATCTGCAGTAATTCTAGTTAGATCTTGTGTCATTGCTTGTACTTGCCCATTAAGCTCCTGCCTTGCAGTAGTCAATTCCTTGACATCAGAATGAACCTGAAGAAGCTCTGCTCGCATAGTCTCAACTCCTCGCATATCAACCTCTAGTCTTACCGACTTTTCATATAATTCTCTCATCTGAATGTCCCTTTCTGCATGTAAGGAATCCGCAACATGAGCCATGCGTTGCAACTCATGCTGGGCTGCTTCTAGTTCTTGCTTAAGCGCAACATGGGTTGCAGCTAGCCTCTGGTTGTCAAGAAGAAGACCTTGAATATCTTGATGTTGGGCAGCAAGACGCTCCTCAATTATTGCAGGGTGTGGAGGAAGAGACCCTGGGTGCATCCCATACTGTGATTCCCTGATTTCCTCAAGAAGCACTGGATGTGGCAATGGCACAAGACCTCTAGCAAAAGGAGATTCACGCACTGGTGGTAGTCCACCATGAGGCACACCATTTAGTGGGATGGGCGGTCCTCGATTTCTTCCAGACATAATCTATGAAAGAAAAACCAAAAGAAAGACTTATGAAATATCAAGTAAAACTAATTTTTGAAAGAAATGTTCATAGACTACATGTAATCCTGCTTCCAAATATAAAAACCAAGCAGACAAAGTACTCACTTCTAACATCTCGAGAAAAAACAAATAGCCATCCAACGATTTAATCTGAAAACCCATTTACGCCCAAGGAAATCCAAGAATTTTCATGCCAGCATAAAAAAAAAACCACCAGCATGAAATACTAATCAAACCCAATCCCCCACTTATATCAAATCAATAACAAACCCCTTAAGGACGTATCAAAATATCCCAAAACCCAATAACAAGTTACATTTCTATAGTAAGACTGACTAACATAAACATCAAGAAGCCAGCTTTCTATCTACTGCCAGTAAAGCCACTCCATCCGAAGCAATCGGAATGTCAAACACCCACGAAGAATTCGATAAGTTAAGCACTCTCGATCAGCTCGGCCATGTCGAATACGAAACTGAAAAATCATCGTTTAACACGAACGGGATTCATTCTACACGAATACGATGAACAATGAAACTACGAAATGGATCGAAATCCAAACACTAACCTTCCGGGAGAGGAGGAGTCCGACAGAAAATGGGTAAGTATGAAGGTAATACGAATTTGTGGGGATAGGAATCAGGGGATTATCATCCCGTCAATTCGATTAGGTTGAAAATAAAAAACCCTAGCAGGGTTTCTTCTTCTTTTTTCCGCCCTTTTTTGCTTTTGTTCGTTTTACCGCTTGTTTGGACACGAAGAAGTCAACTTCGTTGAATAAGTTTGACTATTTAGAGCTTTCAAAGAAAATAATTTTTGTTAAATAAATTGTTCCAAAATTTGTATATTTGTCTCTATTAAATTCATAAATTTGAGAAGTAACACTTTTTTCTCCCTATATATTTTGGTTGTAGTTTTCTAAAATGTACCTATTTAATTAGTTAGAATATGAGTAGTATGGTTCATTGTTGTAAATAATACCGTTATTTAAAATTTTACAATCTATTCGTGATATTTTGTTATATTTATGGTAAATATTTTAGTTCATTTTGCAGTATTTAAAAATAATGTGTGTTTGTAAATAAAATTTTATATAATTTAGATGGTATGAAATATTAATGAAAAACTGTTTAAATGGGCAAAATATTTATACTATGTAACAAAATCTTAAATCAAGTGTACATAGTGTAAATAGTTTATTTTTAAAATAGAAAATTTTAAGAAAAAACCCTAGTAATGTCTCGTAGTTTTAAAATATTAAATCATGTGGGACATTAAAATATACGTTTAAAACGTCTAAAAAATATTATAACAAAAGCTATTAAACAAACACTCTAACCGGTAAACGATGATTTAATATAAGTGTACGAGGAGTTTGAACCCCACTTAACTTTATGCTCTTTGTAATATATATAGCTGAAATAATATTAATATCGGAAGCTAGGTTTAAGCTCCACTTTTTACATTTTTTTTATTAACTTATAAAGTCTCGTCAACAAAATTTATGAATCTGTCATTGCTTTAGGTATTAGTCTTTATATTTTTCTTTTGTGTTTTACATGCTATTTGAGATCGCCACCATCACTTACATTTCATGGATATTAAAACAAATAAAAATACCATAACATTAAATCACCGAATACCAAATCACAAAACAACTAAGAGGTAAGCAAGATGGAGAAGATTAAAACGACTCTCCTCCACGTCTTTACGAGACAACGATAGAGCCAACATATTTTAAGTACAATAAACACGAAAGAAAACGAGACATCCACGCAATTTGAAATGAAAGTGTTCGACATAACGCATACAAATTACACACATTTAATGATAAAATTTTAACACAAGAAGGGACTATACGCATTCATTGTAGTTTTTTTTTTTTTTTGTCTCTGTCTTATTTTGGAAAAATGGAAAATACAACAAAATTTAGCAATGAATTGGTTACATTTTAATTACAACCTTCCAAGGTCCGTGAGTGACATTAAATATTTGCTTCAAACGGTGAGACATGCCCAACGGCTCAAACCCAGCGGTGGATATCACATGTATAAATATTGCACCGTGTTTTACCGTGAAAATTGTTCGGTAAAATATCATAATTTAGCGATAGACTAAAGTAGATTACTACTGTGTCTATTACGATACAAATAGATACAAATAGTAGTATACCTCGATCCGTTATCGATGAACTATGATATTTTGTAAATATTATAGTTTGTTTTGTTATATTTTCATTTATTTAAATTTGATCGATGTAATTTTAGTAAAGTTTAAAATTAGTTGTTGGTATCTATCAACATTTCTATAATTTTTTAAATACTTTGTTCTATTTATTTTTTTAAGAAATGCACGCTCTCTTAATAAGAACTTATTGTATTACTTCATTAATGGGTAACAAATCACGTACCTCGTAAATCATATGTTACATGTAATATTCATTGAACTAAACTCGTATTAACGTGCATAATTTGGTATATTGGTAACTATGGACCAAACTTCAATATCAAATAAGATAAAGTGCATGCAAATTAGCTATGTAAGCTAACCCGACGACTTTGACCGTTGTTAACATTAACGTAGTCACAAATTTAAAATATTTTTAAAAAAAATTAAGTAATCAACAAGATTGAGTTATTATTGACATGTTTGGGATATCAATTATCATTTAAAAATCGATGTTATGATTATCTACATTCGTAATTGTTTTTTTTAAAAAACCAATATTGATTTTATGTATCATAATCTCATCGCACAAAATCAAAACAATAAACACAACAACGATAGATAAGGAGTAACATGAGCTACATGGCTACATCTATATCCACGCATCAATTTCAATCACAAAAGAAAAATACATATACCGTCTGTCACGTGGCAATTTTGACAATTAGATGAGTTGCAAAGAAATAAAGTATAATAAAGAATGTAATTCGAAAAAAAAAATTATACGAAAATATATAAAATCAATTTGTAACGTGATAAGCTGCAATAGGAACGATGTTTAAACTTTGAGTTGCACCAATTATTGGGTCTCATATTCAAAAATTGAAATAATAACAACGGTAACTTGGATTTAGAACACAAATACTATTATTACTAATAATGATAATAACAACAATACAATATATAGCTCCGATTTGACCAGCATCATCCTTCAATGTCTCCAAAGTCATGGAAGCTCTGTGGAATTTAGAAGACAAATGGAAGCTCTCAACCCAACAAGCCTTCATTCTCTTAATGTGCACGGTGGCCGCCGTCGTTGGGATCTGTGCGGCGGCGTGGGCGAAGAAGAGGAAGGGGGAGAAGAAAGCCCACCGACGACTGACAGAGAGGTGGTGGAAATGGGCAGTGGAAAGACGGAAGGGGAGCGGCGGCGGAGAGACGCCGGTGCGGCTGTTGGGCAGAGAAGGGGAAGGGGAAGAATTGGGTAGCCGGAATTCGACGGCGGCGGTGTGGCAACGGCCGATATTAATGGGGGAAAAGTGTGAGATGCTGAAATACAGTGGGCTTATTCTGTATGACGAAAGGGGAAGATTGCTGCAGGATCAAATTGCCGCCATGGAAAACGGTTACAAGGTGCTGCTCCGTAAGTTCTTTCCGAATTTTTTAACTTCAGATCGCGGCAAGAGATTCCAACTCAGACACGTCTGGATGTTTAGCAGTTGAGCTAAGCTCCAGTGAACTCTTTACTATTTTGTTTCAATTTAAACCTTAATTATGAATAACGGTACAAGCTTAACTATATCGTACATTTAAATCTTATCGAGAAAAGAGCCAACGGTTGAACAAATTCAAGGTCACTAATCCATCTTTCATCCAAATTGTTGAACAAAAAGTCTCTCGTACTTATAGAATTTTAAAGAAAATGATACTGTGATTATTATTATTTAATATTAGATATTTTTTTAATGGAATTTCAACAAGGGTTTTCAATAGTTAATTAATGGACAAGTAATCTTTAACTAATTTTTTTTTTATTTAATCATAATAGCTTCAAAACAAAGCAATCATGACCTATTGTCATAATTCAAATGTACTAAAACACATTTAAATGGTGTATTCAAATTTAAAACATTATAGAACACATTTAAATATTTAAAGAGATAAGATTTTGTAGTATTTAATTTTGATGAACAACATTTGAGTATTTTCGAGAGATAAAATAAATATTATTCTTTTAAAGTTTATCTATTATTATAAAAATAAAAGAGACGAATTAATTTGGAGGTACGAGAGATTTGAGCCTTTTAACTCAATAAAACTAAGTATACATGTCGGTTGTCGTTTGTATCTTGTTTCCGTCTTTTAACGTCACATGTTTGTTTGATTAATTACATGTAGGAAGGAGAGGGCATGATAGTAAAGACAAGGTTGAAGGATCTACTTTGATGCTCTTTCTCTGCTATGGGAATCTTCAAGAAAGAGGTGTAAAAATTATACAAAGGGGTGAGCTTTTCCAATGTAATATCCCTTTCTTCTTTTTGGATAGATTCTCTCCAAATAACTTTTCTTTTTACACATTATCCACTTCTCTTGCTTTCACTTTCTTTTTGCAATCTGTGGTGCCTCTGCACAATTTTATGTCAGCATGAAAGACACAAGTGTAGTTGACACGATCGTCAGCTTTAACTTAAGAGCCAAACGTTTATTAAATGGTTTAGAACTAGCCATCCACTAGAAACTACGAGCTTTCTGTTTAGTTTACGGGAGTGAATTGATATAGTTATCAAATAGAATGTAAAATGGAACAAGTAGTAGCTGACTAAGTCCGAAACAAGTGCCAGCTCGTACTTATCGACATGTAGCCGAATTTTGTGAGGTTTAAATCCGAGCTCTGTCCCAAATCAATGAGTAAACTTGGAAGAAGAACATACCAGGGATGGTTAAACTTCCTTCTTTGTCTTCTGTTTAGGTTCTTATCTGATACAAGATTCTTCAAATCCAAACGGTTTGTAGCAAAATCAGAGAGAGAGAAAGAGAGAGGCAGAGACAGTGGAGCAGCAGAGCAATGGAACAAAACTTTTAAATCACAAGGCTAAAAAACATTACAACATTATTCACTCTTCAGAATTTGGGGTTGGTTGTCTAAAAATACACCATTTAACTGATTGATGGGTTGAAAAAACAAACCAATCAATTAGACTGGAGAAAATAATGGAGGGAAATTTTACAACAAAACACAATGTAGCCCGAGAACGGCTCGTTGGCTAATGACGAACTGCACGCCAATGCTGTGGAAGAACCAATCATCAACCCTTGGAAATCTGTTGTTCCTGCGGTAAACAAAAAACTTGTTCAGATTGGCTCTTCTCCTAACGATCGCAGAAATCCAAAAAACTAGATTGTTAAGCTCGGTAGTTAACAAGTATAGATGATAAAGTGCATGGAAATTGAAATCTTACCTCATTATCATGATGTAAATACACAATGTACGTATTTACGCATAGGATAGAATTAAAGGTTCTCTAGACTCCTCTCTAGCAACTCGACTGTAGTAGCAATACAACACCAATTGAACACTCCCCAATACAGTTCCTATCCCATTTGGGGCCTGAAATTTGGCAGGAAGATATACATTTATGTTGCATATTCAATAAAGTAAAAGCACGATGAATGAAGGAAATGGGTAGGAAAATGCTTACGTAAATGAACAGGTCGTAATTGAACAGTCCATAGAAGAAGAAAGATATGCTCATGAGGAAAGTCGAAAGGGAGAGATAAAATGGCATAAACTCTACGCTCTTTGTTCGAATCACCAAATTCTGCGAGTGCACCAAGGAAAATTGAAGGAATAAGAAAACTGGAAAAGTAGGCAAGCCATTAAAAACATCTAACAATAAAAGAAAGAAGGAAGCTTAAATATAGGCTTACAATAATAAACAAGGGAGAAGCGAACATTGATACGAGAGATGCACAACTCAAAATCCCGACAACATTCCGTCGCAAAGGGAGGTCAGCTATTTGTAAGCTCCCAAAAACAATAACTATAAAAACGCCAAATACTCCAAGCAACAATCCTAGCATTTTTATCTGTTACAGACATGAAGAGAAAAGTTCAATAAGTAAGAACCTTCACAAACTCCCATCATTCATAAAGACATAAGCCAGTACATAGTATAGACAAATAAGTAACCACCTTTTTCCCTTTTTCAGCATATGCTATGAAGAGCATGATGTAGACTAACTGAAATACCGCGCCGATCGAATTGACCGTCATGACCATCGTGTTTCTCGGAGAAATAAGGGGTGTGCCATACCATAAGCAAATAAGGCAGTTTAAGAGAGAATATATGTATGGCAAACCCGAAAACTGTTCTGTTGTTTTGTTTCTGATCACACGTCTAAATGTATCTCTGCAAATTAATCCCAAAGAAAACAAAACAATAAAATGGTGAATATATAAATTCTACCTCCATTACTCATTTAAAAAGTCTAGTAGAGCAGATAGCGAAAACTTACAAAGGTGACAGGAAAAGCCCAAAAGCAAATATGTGCCCTGCAAATGGATAAAAGTACAATTTTCATCAGGAAAATAAAGATTAAGTTCCTGTTTAACGACCATTTGGTTTTTAATTATTTAAAAGTGTAATTGTTTTCTCACATTTTCTTTCAATATTTTTCTGTCTTTGTTAAACATACTTTCAAATTTGTAGCTAAATTTAAAACACGAAAACAAGTTTCTAATTTCCGAAAACTTGTTAATTCAACACTTTCTTCTTGAAGGTGAATACAATACTAAAGAAATAGTGAGGAACCAAACCTAAATTAAAAGTCCAAAACTAAAAACGAAATCGTTATCAAATGGGGCTAGTTACGAATCTTTTCAAATCCCTTCCCTTCACTGTTCTTTACAGATACAAACAGTTCACAACAATATCTTAATCTATTGCTGATCATCAAACAAACTTCACTTTAATCAAAACAAATACAATGGGATACCAAATTGCAGAAACGAATGAAATGGGATTCATTATTCGATAGTTTGACTTCAAGAAATAAAATACAGGGGAAGAAAAACCTACAACATCCTCAAATAAGCCAATAGATTAGGGTAGACTTGATACAACAAATGACCATTAATCAGTAAACAAACGACATAACAAAACACAAAAGCTGCAATTTCGAAACATGTAATTAACAGAAATGGTCAAAAGGGCATGTCGAAACTGAAGGCAAAATTAAGAATTTCCCAAACAAAACAATTTCAAAACATGTTATTAACAGAAATGATCAAAAGGGTATGTCCAAATTGAAGGCAAAATCCATTTCCCCCCAAAGAATCCTCCAAACAAAACAAGCTACTCCACCCATTAACGGAAGAATTGAACACAAGAAAAAGACGTACCAGCGACTCCAGCCGCATCCCTGCAAATTGAGAAGATGGAACCGAGAAGAACCATCTAAAATAACTTTGAAGACACAACAAAAACTCTTCGTCTCTAGTAAACAAATGCAACAAAAAAGAAGAAAAAAAATCTCCGCCGGAATATCACCGGAATCAAATGGTGGGATCGCTTTTGAAACCCAAAAAGCGAAGAAAGAAAGATGAAGAAGAAAGGGGGAGACCCAATTGAGAGAGAAGAATCAATGGAGAAGAAATGATATTTTAGGGGGATTTCGTTAATTGAAAAAATGGGAAAATGGGTTCTTTTTTATATAGACGAAAAACGGGGTGGAGGTGGACGGAGCTTACATTTAATTTGTGGGGGACAATATTTGTTTGGTGGACAAGGGATGTAGAACTGATCCAAAAACGAGTAGACAAGAACAAACTCAACTAATTTTTGAATAAAGTTCATCAATATTAAACAGATATCAATATGTTAATACACAAAGATTAATAATATATATATATATAAAAGTTACCGGTACTTCGGGAACGCGGAGATTTGGGATGATTTCATGAGTTAGAACAATAAGATATTTGAATTATTTGAATTTCTTTTTTTTTTTTTAAAAAAAAAAAAAAAACTCCTTTGAGAGGATCTTAAACTTAAAGAATATTTATTTTTCCTTTTTTTTAAAAAAAATAAAAATATTAAGCTATCGAGGTTATTTTTAAATATACTGAAACAGTTGGAAACATTTTAAAATAGGCTAAATTATAACAAATATCCTTCAACTTTACATTTTGTGTAAACAAATATTCTTAAACCTTCAAAAGTTTGAAAATATTTTCAAACTTTCAAAAGTATCATTTCGATTAGTTTTGGATCAAAATCGTTAAAGTTTTTTTTTAAATATCCATGAATTATTGAAAAGTTTAAAAAATACTCTTAAACTTAAAAAAAAAATCAACGGAAAAACAAATTATATTGACCTTATTTGGTAACAAATTGGTTTTTTAGTTTTTTTTTTTTTAAATCAATTCTATAAACGCTACGTCCACCTCTAAATTTCATCATTTGTTATTTACTTTTTAGCAAAGATGATTTTAGGCTTCCCCTAAGATAGAGACTCATCTCTTAAGAACTTGAGCTTCATTTGTGAGACTCTCTCTTACTGTGTTATATCTTTTCACTAAACATAAATTTATTTTTCGAATGACTTAGGCTTCTCTTAAGCTCGAAGAATCTCTTTTTTTAAAAAAAAAAAAAAAATACAATGAGCAGTAGTAAGGATAATAAAGTATGTCTCCAATACGTGCAACGTTCTCTTCTTCTAACACAACCCAAACAACTACAACAAGATAATACAAACGTTACTCTTAAGACAAATCGAACAACCAGTCTAACAGGAGAATTAAGTGTCCTTTAAATATGCACAACATAATCCCAACGAGCAACCCTAACTTCAATAGCAACTGATCACTTAATAAATGAAGTGTTGGTAAGAGAAACATAAAAGACAACCACCAATAAAAAAGAAAAAAAAAGGTATTTTGTAGAATCAACATTTCGAAGACCATCCCTCTTTCAAACAACAACAATGCAATAACATTTTCAATACCCGAAGTCATAAAACAAATATTGTCATCTTATAAAACCTAACAACTTCAAATAAATTTAGGACAAAAATCAATTCGAATCATAAACTAACAATTGAATAAATTTATCACTATATTGACAATAACCACATTTTTAATTTAAAGTTATTTCTTCAACTAGTGATTGGAGTATTTTCTTTTTAACATGTGATTATGGTTATTAAACACATCAAGGGGTGGGTCATGTGTTGGTGGGTCAAAAAGACAGAAAAACAATTTTTTTTTTTTTTTTTTGCCTTTTAAAATAATAATAAAAAGACAGAGAAAAGAAAAAATGAATATTATTATAAAAAAGTTGATTGGATTGTGATATGTCTCAGTATCTGTCCTACGTGGAAAATTAAGAGCTATATATAAAAAATAAAAAAAAATAAAAAAAAATAGAAAAATAAAAGAAATTGTACAAGTTGCCAAATTGAATTAAACAACGTGCACATGACTAGAAGTGCTTCCTTTGATTTATTTTACACCATTCTTATCATTTTCATTATTTGGTCTATAAAATCTATGCCACTCCTGAAATTAGATGTGGATGAAATTCAAACAACCACTATCAATCATTATTCTCATCCATCCTAATCGCTACATCATTCGATTATTGACGTATAAATATACGATGAATGTGTTTGTTACAATTTTAAATCGTACTAAAATTTAAGTAAAAAATAAAGTAAAACGTGATCGTCGGTATATCTTAATGTCGTATGTATACTTTGTGAGGATCTTCTAATACGTAGGTCTACTGGTAATAGGTATTTATAATTGATATGTAAGTATGCTCGTGTTATTATTATTATTATTATTGTTGTTGTTATTTTGGAAACTATTTTCGTCTATTATTAAGAAAAAAAGTACCCTTTTGATTTTCTAATTTTCAAATTTGTCATTTTAGTGTATTTGATTTTTAATGTTTCAAATTTGTCATTTTAGTTCTTTAGTTTTAAACAATAAGTTTAATTGATCTATCATCAACTAATTTATATATTAAAATTATACATAAAATTGAGTGAGTCGATGATATGACAAGATGAGTTGGAATAGATGCATACATACATATATACATACATAAATATATATATATATATATATATACACACATATATATATATATACACACACATATATATATACATATATATCCATAGATATATATTCACATATATATATACATATATATCCATATATATATATTCACATATATATATATACATATATCTCTCGTATTTCTCTTCATTCTCTCCTCTTTTACTCCCTCTTTCTTCTCTCGATTTTTCTCGCCTCACCCCATCTTATAATAACAATCAAACAAGCTACTAACCAATTCTAATAACGTGATTGACTGTCATTATTACAGTAAACAATCAATGTCCTCAATAGACATTTTTAAAAGTTGAAGGACCCCTTTTTAACTAACGAGCCAACTTACGTTAGAAATTAATTCATTTCCTTTGAGGCTAATTTGATTTTTTCTCAATCAAATATGGAAACGGTGGAATTATTCAAACTTATGACCGTTTGGTTGAAAACACTTTGTCGGAAGTACTTGAACTATGCTTAGACTAATATGGTAAACATTTAAAGCAGTTTTACGACTAGTGACGTATTTGTGAATTGAAACGATATTGGCTAAGTTTAGAAGGTACATAACATTAAATATTACCACGTATGGAAAATATCTACAAAATCCAAATGAATTATGAAATTTCTAAATTGAAAAAACAACAAGTTTTGAAAAAATAGAATAATTTAAAAATTCACATTTTGGTCTAATTACTATGTATTACTAAATGACATTGAAAAAACATGTCTCATCATAGTGAATCAATCAAACATTTTATTGAAAATATATCATATTTCAATAGAAAAATATCAAACAAAATGTTAGAATTATGACATCTAAATTAAAGCATGTGGACCATTTTTATTTTCCTCAAAAAGTATAAAATAAATATACCAATAAATGAAAGGAGGAGAGACAATGAAATATGAGCCATGTTTTTCTTTCCCAACAAATCTCTACCACTCGACCCTAACCGCTATTTTTGTGTATTTCATCGAATTATCTAAGCATGATTATTTTACTAGACAATTTTTATTTATATTTTTTTAATTTTTTTTCTTTTTTGCATGTGATGTATAAAGATTGATGCATCTACGGTATTATTTGGATAATTTTTTACATAGACAGGAAGAAATTGCCGTTTTTTTTATTGGTTAAAAATCTTTAAAAAGAAAAAAAAATCAGAAATTTGAAAGTTGCTTTCATGAGAAAAATTTGAAACAAAATTGCTTTTGTCCTTTGCTAATTCTCATGTGAAATAAAATAATTGTCAAATAGCCATGTCTATTTTCCATACATAATTTAGAGTTGCCATCGACTTTATCCACAATATATGGCTTAGGTGTATTCAACCATTAATTTAAGATTTCCTTAAAATGATAACTTTTTTAATATATTTACAAATATAACAAGATATTATAATCTATCTATGGTAGATTTTGATAGATCAAAATAGACTGATATATGTGTCTAGTGGTATGTTTTTAAAACATTTGATATATCGCGATAGACTGGGAAATAGTTTTACTACTAAGCTATCTTTTAATATTGATATTATTTCAGTTTTTTTGTATGTATATTATATAAAGAACATAAAGTTGAAAAGGGGTTCGAGTCCTCCGGACCTATACTAAATTCGATGGTGGAGACAATACCGTATATTTACTCTTGGGGGGAGGGGGGGTTCCGTACAAATTTGAAATCAAATGCCCATGAACTTAATTGAGAAGGTTCTAAAGCTTGAGAATCAAGATTATTTGTGTTACGCTTAGGAACTTAAGAGTAGAGAGTTTGAAAACTTTAGTATTTTAATGACTCAATTTATATAATATGGTTTTCTTAATGGTTGGTTTGTGAGTTGTACAACATCTAATGTATTACCGTTCGATTTATGTAATAAATTAGAACGACTCATTTAATTTATTAACCTTACTTACTCTTGATATGCTTTTTAACAATATTCATTTTAAAACCTATCATTAGACCCTTTCTTTATTATTATTAAATAGTGTACATCAATTAAAACTTAAAAATAATAATAGTTTCACTTACAACCTTTTGATCTATGTGAGATTTCTGAAACAATTTATTCAAAATTTAATTAAATCAAAATCACATCAATAAAAATGTTATCCTCCAAATGTTCCACCAAATCAACAAGAAAAATTATGCCGGAAGAGATTAACAAAGGCTTTGACAATTTTAATGAAAAATTACATTATTGCATTTCCCTAAATTTACATTAATTTTTGCAAAATAAATAAATAAATAAAGTCTTGATATCATATTTGAAATTTATTTAAAATAAAATTGTAGTGGAAGTTCTAAATTGATTACATATTCATTTATGTATAGCTTAAAACGAGATACAAATTTAATTTTAAAAAATTTATTTAAAAATATAGATGAAATGCCAGATTATTTCAACGGTATTAGTTAAGTATTTTCAAAATTCAAACTTATCCTTCTTCCATAATCAAATAGTTACACGTAGACGCAACATCTAGTTTTGAACAACTTTCCTTTGACACCATCTAATTGCGTAATCCTTTTAATAATAGTTAAAAGAAAAATAAATTAATCATTATTGGGATCCTGATCTAAAAAAATCTTTAGATATTAAATAAGCTATCATTAAAATACGAGGCAATTCTGTTCATAATAATCTAACATAAAATAATAGCCAAGTCTAACACATAGTGATTGAACACATCACACAATCTTAATTTCTATCGATATTTATCATCCTCCTCTTAAATACACCTTGATTAATCGAAACAACCATAGATTGAACTCATAACCTATTAATTAGTTATTGAGATGTCTCCTTTTTATCCGTAGGCCAACTTGATTTTTTATTATTATTTTTCTTTAGAGTGAAAATGACCATTTTTTTCTTGCACAAATAGGCTTAGGCTAAGGCTAAGGCTTGGGCTTGGCGCTATAAGAGGAAGCAAATTAGAGAACATAACAATGATACCACTATGAAATAAAAGTCATCATACCAACATTTTTTTTTTATAGCATGATCACAGCAGCAGTTCTACATAAACACGAAGAAATCAAGCAAGGAAGCAAAGCATACTTGATCTCAAGAAAATGCATTTGCACCTGCCAACTCCCTTAGGAATGCCACCACTTCATCCGATGATCCAAGCAGATACCGAGCATTCGTTCGGGCTCGTCCAACAGCACAAGAGAAGTAGTTCTCAGCCTTGAGATCAAGCACATTCCATTGGATCTTCTCCGGTGATGGTTTACGACCGTTTGCACAGTTATGATTTGATGTTTTCTTCTCCGAGCTCGACCGACCCTTATTGTGAGGCGATTTTGATCCATTCCTATTTAGAGGAACTTTGATGGAAGGTTTTCTCTCACCTGTTAACTTAAGTCCATCGGTTCCCTTGGCTCTTGGCATGCCTATAGTATCCGATGGAAGTTCTGGCTCAAAGAAAGTGTAGACATCTTCATCCTGATGACATAAATAATTTGAATGAGGACTAGTAAAGAGGTAAGGTACCATCACGAACTGATAAAACCAAAATATAAATAATCACTCACATTCTTCAAAACATTTTTAAATGAATGAATGAATGAATGTAACCATAGATCCAACTTATGGCTTGATGAATAATTACAACAGGTTCGAGTTCTATAATGTGTTACTGGTAAGAATGAATTTTACCTTCCCAAGAAAATGGCCTACACACAAGACATAGTCTATTGGAGACGTCATGGACTTGCTGTGAACTATTTCTCCCAATATTCGGTCAATTGCTGATCCCTATCCGAAAAGAGTAGGGAAAAAAGGAAGATTAGATAAGACAATTTTATTTAGTATAATGAAAGGAAAATCCAGGGAAGAAAACAAGACTGACCTTGGTAACGCCAACAGCTCGCACCTCAACGGATCGGCTACCTTGAACAACATCAACTGATGCATTAGAAATTGGACCTGTCCATAAATGCTGTAGCATATCCCTTGCTTGAAGCCTTCCAAACTCAACATCTACATCAGGTGATGAGGCACAACAGTAAATAAAAAAAGCTTATAATTCATGTAAGCATTTATAGGAGAAAGCAGTTGGTACGCGTATCAAAGTACCCGCATATTTATAGTTCCAAACAAGTGAAGTTTCCCGGAGCTCAAAATGGGAACGGGGAGTTCTCTCTGTGAAGTACTCAAACACATGCTGTAGGAAAAAGAAAAAAAAGAGAAGAAAACAAGATTAGAAGCTATGAAGAATATTCCATTTCATTAATCGTTCTAATTTAAGCACCTTCACACTGTCGACCCATTCCATATTCAAATGCTCAGGCATTGTAGTCATCCAGTCCCCCCTTGTGAAGCGTAGAAACATCCCATTCTCAGCAGCCAACCACATGTCATACTCCCCAAAGTTCTGCGAAAGCTTGGTTTTAGAAGTAGGAGGATAGAGGCGAAAATAGAAAAGGAACATGAAGCTAGAAGAAGTACATCATCCAAGACAGTTCTGTCACTCCCACTGAGAATGACTACTGTCGTATTTGGGTCATTGCAAATTGCTGTCAATGGTTCTTTCAAATCCGGGTGTAGTTTCAGATCCATTTCTCTAATCTGATCACCTCTTCTCTCAGGTGTGTCCACAGGTTCAGTTAATGTTGAATTGAACCCCTAAATCAAGAGCACGTGAACGATGTAGAGGTTAAATCATACTAGATTAAAGATGCACTACATTTTCACATTATTCAACCTAGATGCCTATTAGGATTTAGCAGAAAGCAGAAGAATTAGTGAGCAAAGTTATTGTGCAGCAATTGCAAAATCTGAGCAGTGTCATTTTCTCGAGTTAACTCCACTTATCTTCCTTTCATGATTTCACCTTTTTATATTGAAAATATTGGTTAGATGTGGCTCTTCCGCTCTCGAGTACAAAGTTCTGGTGAAGTTTTAGGATGACATGAATTAAAAATACCCGTTAAAGCAAAAACAACCCCAATATAAAATTCCTATGGTTTCTAAAGCAGATTTTCTGTAATTGATCTAGGTAGGCGTATATGATAGGGAGTACGTAGCTAACCAGTATAAGTAATCTATTAGTAGATTGCTCATAATGTTTAATTGCATTATCAAATGGAAGCGGGGGCGGACACTGTCGAATCCTCAGTTCAGCTTCAACGACTGTATCGTTAAGTTCACTGCAAAGAAATAAAAAATTTGTTAGCATCAGCCAATGTTTAGTACTACCATTAGTTTCTATCTTGTATGAACCTCCACTATGAGTTAACTTTAAGAAGAGAATCATCAATCATATGTTGGATTAGTTGTTTGAATTTACATTGTAAGCGGCACAGTGACACTCAGATATACATAATTTGTGATTGAGGGAGAACTCGTGATTAAGGTGATGACATATAACATCTTTGGACAGTAGGCGATTACTATAAATGACTACAAATTTCAATAAATCGTTATAAACCTAATTCAAGATTTTTATTTAGGTCAGATTTAACCTTTTGTGCACATATGTTCAATAAATCCAATTAAAATAAAGCTTCTGAATTCACAAAATGAATAATAATTTAACAAATACACAGAGATAAAAGGTCCTGTACAGAAAGGTTCACAAATTGATACCTCACAAAAGTTTCTGCCCATTCCTGGGCTGTGTGTGTAGTCACATGGAGAAAATTATGCCTATGGCGCTTTTCTCTTTCTTCAGCGCCCATATTTAATGCTCGATCAATTGATTTTGCAACTTCTGTTATGTTCCAGGGGTTGACCAAAAGTGCTCCAGCACCCAGGGATTGTGCAGCACCAGCAAACTACAAAAAGTTTGAGAATTAGTAAAGAAAAGAACAATTCAGATTTGAAAATTTTATAATGTCAGTGCAGAGTGTATTCAATACCTAGGAGTGTTATAAAGAAAAACACATGCTATGATATTGACCATCAGTGGCTTTTATTTCTCATCTTATTGAATTTTTGTAAGACAATTTAAAGAAGAGAGTATTCTATAGCCAGAACGTCACATACATACATACATAAATAGGTATATATTTATTGAATCATTAATAGAAAAGTAATACACAGAAATAACATTTAACTGAATGATGGAAAAGTTACACAAACACAAAGATACATGTAAATAGTTACAAAAAAACTATGATAAACGAAGAAAAGAATCAAGGTATAACAGATTAAAAAAACTGTCCAGCTATATAACAATGAGACCAAGAACGTGACCAGACCGCATCTTTAGGCAACTCTATTCCAAACAATAGCGAATGTCCTTGACTTCTTGTACAAGTATAAATATACTCGTTTGAGTTCCCTTAAAACCAAACATACAAGGCTCAAAATAGCAGATGAGGCATCAGCATAAGAAGAATAAAGTTTTGCATGAGGAAGAACCGCTTGAATTATAACAACAATCATTCTCATCAACAAAAGATGATTAAATATTCACGTCAGTTCAATTCCTTTTGTTTCACAACACAGGGAGTTTCACTTCATTACGCCTATATCTGAAGAAGTCTGAATTTCAAGTACCAGAATAACATGAGTATGCATTCCTAGGTTTATCTTAAATTTCTACTGGAGTAGAACATAAAACATTCACTGGGATTGGGAAAGAGATTTAAAACCAGAGGTAAAATTAAAACCAGGAAAATCACATACTCAGGGTGGAGTATAAACAACAATGACAGCAGAAATATAGCCAGTAGGAGTTTTCAGAATTACCTCGCTAAGAATTAAAACCCCTTTCTTTGCATCCTGGCAAGCAACAAATTCATAACTGACGAGATTCATTCCATCCCTCAAAGATGTGACAAGTGCTACATCTAAGGAGTGGCAAATAAAGAGTTAGTAAATATTAGATAAAAACATAGACATTTATCTGACATCATATTATGACATCCATTAAAGATTTCAATGTCACAATGCAGATGAAATGAAAGTTGGTGACCTATTTACAATGTGTCCTAATATTTCGGAAGCAATTACAATCAGAGGGAAATTCAACTAACACACAAACAGGAGAAAGATGTGTACCCCTGCACCAACTGACCTATCTCAAATCAATTTTAAGTTCATTATATAAACATATTTTGATATCTAAGTGTCTTGTTTGCTGCTATGTGCAATTCGAGGACAACAACTTGACCTCCAATATTTACTAATTACTAGTCGTATAACACCCTACAAAGCTTCAATTATATTATATGAACTTGTCAGAAAACTAAGGTTTAAATCCTAAACAAGTGGTCACTGACTCAAAATGGGGGTTATTTGCGTTTCAAATATTCAAACTACTTCATATTCTAATCCAATCACTGAAAGACTTGTCAGAACTGAACCCAATCAGAAAACTTCACGAGTCAATTAGGATCTCGTTGACCTGTCTTCGAAGTAGGGTATTCAACTAGCCGAAACTAATTACATATTAATATCATCAAGGCACTGATGGGATACAAATACATCATTACCATCCACAATACTCAGAAATTAGTGACAAAAACCTAGAGATATGAAACCTTAAGTGCCAAATGATGTCAAGATAAAAAAAAATTCTATGAAATGTTTTATGATCAACATTTGGCAGATGGAGAGTGAAAATTAATACCAGTTACAGCATATAGTGCACACAGTGCATGAAAATCGAGGGAGCGATCCTGCAGGAAAATAAAATGCTTGTTTAAAGCTGTTGCAATGTTTCTATGTGAAAAGAAATTTGATTATGGCCACTATAATGATTGTAAAATGACCAAACATATAAAAGAAAACATCAGAAGGTTTCTAAGACGCAACCCATGTACTGTGTACAGTCTCACAGCGAACAGTCATGTTTGAATACTTCGCAGAGAAAAAGCGTTGAAATAAGGCAATGATACAAGATTTGAGAGAGCATTATATTTCATCACTAAATCTAACAAGAAAAGCTATCAACCATTTATTCACGATACCATTGCATCATAAACAAATTGCATTTCCACCATTATTAATAGAGAACTTAAGAGCACATAAATAGCCCACATCTAAAAATCTTAAGGAATTTCAAGCACAAAACAGAATAAAACAACGGCAATTCTACATTCAAGAAAGAAAATAAAGAAATTGCGGACAAACCAGATGATGTATAGGCACAGTAGTTAGTGTTCCAAATCTCCCATTAATACGCCCAACTATTTCATGAACTTGGCTTGTAAGCTTTTGATCTGTATTGACACAGGATACAACTTATAATTGATATCTAGAGATGCTTAAAGAAATAGACTAGACCAAAAAACATGTAATATTGAAAGAAAACAGTGTAACAAAAGTACATATATGTTGTATGTGTTAGACACGTGCATGGCGCAGAATGATAGCAGGATTTTCTAATAATTTAAACAGTATTGGAGAAAAGTGATAAACAAAATTGTGGTGGTGGTGGGGGGGGGGGGGGGGGGGGGGGGGA
>JBBPDJ010000021.1:3672167-3699940 GCA_037974625.1 Cucumis cinereus
CCCCTCCCCACACCCTCCCCCCCCCCCCCCTCCCCCCCCCCCCCCCCCCCCCCCCCCCCCCCCCCCCCCCCCCCCCCCCCCCCCCCTCCCCATACTTACATAAATATATCTAGCATAAACTATATATCTATGATGTTCCGGAAACTTTCTTTCTCATTTTTAAATCAGCACATTTTAAAGAAACCAACACTGTTTGCAGCCATAAACTAGCAGCTAGCTTAATTGTGGCAATGAATTCCTTATACTTCATGTAACTGAACGGTTGAAGTTAAAGGATTGCAATAGTCTGAAAGCCAAATAGAAATTGAAGCTGACAGTAATTTCAGCTATAGCTTCTACTAAATATACTAGCACTGCACAAACACATTAAAATAGAAAACGCATAGAGAAACAACCATACATTCTGGCACATCTGTTCTTGTAGGCACTGCAATTTGCAGCAAAACAACTTTATCACGCCAATAAGGGTTTTCCTCCAAGAACTTTTCAAATGCTAATATCTTTTGAGGTATTCCTTTAATCATATCAAGACGATCAACCCCTAACATTACCTGCAATGCATAAACAATTGCAAGAATAAGACAAAAGTCCACCTGACCGCATGAAAATTTGACTGACATCATTGAGAATAGAATAAACCAAGTCTAGACTTGTTTGCTTTCATGAAGAGGACTGGGATAATGCACTTTAAACAGCCTAATGAACCAAACAAAAGATTGTTGGCTAAGAACCACAAAAACAATATATGTCTTTCATCATTATAAATATTTTTGGGGTATTGAAGGAAGGTTCTCAAAAGTAGAAATACGAGAAGATTGAGAACAGCGAAGTCGGAAAATAATAGAAACAAGAGTTACTGATCAAACTGAGTCACAACTCCTAGAAACATTATGACTAAACTAGCCATGAGCTTTCCATGGTTGTATGGAAACCTAAATGAATTCCTGGCTGAGTCATAATTACTTAAGATCAAGCGGTAGGAATACTTCACACTAAAACCTTGCCCAGGTGAAAAAAACCAGAGAACAGAATGAAGTATTTAAAATAGAGTTAAAAATCTACAGATGGCCTCATTGCTATTAGTACAAGCACGCCAGTTCAGAGGGCGATCACAACAAACAGCAGGAAAAAGACTTCATAACAAAGGAAAGTTTGAGCTCATTCAATATAAAATGTCCACTGAATTTATAGAATAGAAGTATGTTAAACCTCCTATATTCCACACTTACAGTAGAAGGGGCAAGAAGGGAATTATCTTGGGGGAGGACAGATTGGCATCTACCTGAGGGCCCACTAGCAAGTAGTATAAATAAAGAATGTTTAGGGATTAGCAAAGTTAGGTTTTATTTTGGTAAAAGCTGCTGTAGCTTTTATGGGAGAAGTTGCCAGCCTTCTCTAAGGTGCTGGTTGTTATTGTCCTTAAGTTTATTCCTATATTTTGGCAAGTTCTATGTACCGTTGAAGTTCTTATTCATATTAATATCAAATACAGAGTGCTGCCTCTGTTTTTCCTTGTGTTGGCATTTTATTATTGTTGTCTTGTGAGTTTTACTGAGTTTCAGGTGAAGGGGCCTAACAAAGTATACTAAAGTGAATAGGCAAACAAAGACTAAAGATATGTTCGTCTTTTTTCAATGTAGTTAATATTGTATAAAAAGTCTCATCAGCATTAAAATTGGCTAAGAATTAGCTTAATGAATTGCTCGTACTTTATAGAAGGAAAAAGGTTACAGAGAGGAAAATTTCGAATTTCTTGTTCAAATCTTTAAAAAATTGGTGAAAAGTTGAAGTTCTCTGTTTGAGGACCTTTTTTGTCATCTAATATATGAAGTCGAGAAAAAACAATGCTATATCAATATACAAAAGAACAAAGTAGGGAAAACGAAAAACATCTCAAATGGGGCTGCATAAAACAGTTTGTAAAAGAAAAAAATGGAATAATTAGGAGAAACACATTAAACTATATCCTGAAATCAATTACTCAATCTTAGATCTTTTTCTCTCATTTAGTTTTGTAAATTTGTATATATTCCTCTTTTAGTGGAAACATGAACAATAAGGTAGGTTAAAAGTATGTCAGAATCGATGCAACACTGAAACTACTTCCCACCACAATGTCACATAGGCAAATCCTGACTTGGGTGTTAGATTTTATGCCACAAATTAATGCAGAAAATCTATTGTCGTTATATTTTTGTATGACAAATAACAACCACTGTGGATTAAAACAATTGTATACCTTTCGACCTTTGAATCTTTCCTTCAACTCTTCAATATGTACTTGGACTTCAGGAATCTTAAGGGCACGTATGAATCGATCCGAGTCGATACCAATAGGGAACTGGAAATTTAAAATTAAAATTAAAATTGAAAAGTGAAAACGACAATGCATGGTTAAGATTAACACCTATGAAAAGGTGAAGTAAAGGGCTTCATCAATCCAAGAATCACTAAGGAGAAAATAACAGAAACATACTGCAGCCACTCGTGTTAGCTTTCCTTGGTCCTCAACTCCTTCTGGTGTACCCTCGAGTCCAAGAATACGAGTACACGCACTTACGAAATGACGTGCATAATCATAGGTGTGAAAGCTACAAAATTAAAGTCATTGTGTAAAGGTCGCACACAAAAAAAAATCATTAGGATAGAACATTCAGGTGTTCAAAAGTTATCATCCAAGTGTAATTAAATAAAAAAAACTATTATGAAAGACCATGATCATTATTCTTGTAAAAGGTTGGAAGGATAGAAAACTCTCATACTATGCTCCTATATATACAGGTTCAGGAAGGCAAATTCAGTACAAGAACTCAATAATCATCTACTCTGACCGTCTTTTTATGCAGACAAAAACAAGCACCCAAAGTTTTGATAGTATGGCGGAGAAACTTACCCAACCAGATCAGCAGCAAGTACTGAGCGCAGAAGTTCTGATCGGGATGGAAGGGTTCTGTGGATTTCAGAGGAGGGAAAAGGTGTATGGAGAAACCAGCCGACTTTCATCTTACGATTATGTTCCTTGAGACATTTTGGAAGGAACATAAGATGGTAATCATGGCACCAAACAACATCACCCTCCTCATAGTGCTTGTTAACTACATCAGCAAACATTTGGTTTGCCTTCTTGTATGCGGCAAACTGAGACTGAAAGCTACGGGTGGTGGCAAGACGATCTTCTTGAGGAAGGCCAAGGTAATGAAACAGAGGCCATAAAATGTTGTTACAATAGCCATTGTAGTATTGATGAACAATCTCTTCATCAAGGAAAACAGGGATACACCTCTGCAACCAAGTAACAAAAATTCAGAGGTGGGGGAGGGGGCGTTAAAATGAAAACTGGTAACTGAAACAATAGAATGCCATCTCAAAAATTTTCAAAAAACACCAACGAGTACTAGAAAAGTTCCATACTTCAGGACTACACCTTTCTCTTCTCAACAATCACAAATCCTTGAATACACTTATACATGTACCTTTTCAGCCAAAGCTTCAGTCAGTGCCTTTTGTCCCACCTCGTCTGGTACGTTTACACCAGCCCAACCAATCCATCTCGCCTCAAATTCCTTCACGCCTTTTGATAAATCCATCGAGAATGCATTATTTTCATAATTCAAAATTACGAAAATCAAGATAGCAAAAAACAATTATGAGAAAACAAGACAATTAAAATAAGGCAATAAGCACCACTCACCCAGAAGTGCACTCACTAGGCCTCCAGCACTAATCTCTAGAGACCAGGAATCTTCACCCCTCCTAACTGCAGAGACGGGCAACCTATTGGCCACAACCAGCAACCGTTGTCTGGGTGGCTTGCCATCTTGCTTGTCACATCCTTCGCCAAAGGTCCTTGAAGCTACAGAAGCTTCGGAAAATTTACAGGGAATTCCAACGGTTTCTTCTTCCTTCAAACGAAGGTCATTTTCAATTAGTTCAGACTCCTTACTGTAGTCGTTTACCTCGTTTGAATATGAATCCTTAGAGCTTTTCCTTAGCTTTCTCTCTCGCAAGAGCCTTTCCAGTCGACCTGGTATACGGTCTGAACTATCGTTTGAGTTACCGTTATACTTATTCCCAGGCATACGCTTACTTTAGAGCCTACCCCCTTCAAGTATCAGTTTGAGAGCAATTCAGCCTATTAGAGCAATCGCACAGTGCGTCCTACAATTTAATAAGCAATAAGTTGCCATTTAAAAGTAGTAATGCCACCCGACAAAGCCGTCCCAACTGCTAACAAGTGGGAAGAATATAGATAACACAGCTCCCAACAAAATTAAAATTGAGAGAAAATAGTCATACGGAAAATTTTAAGAAAAATGGGGTCTACCACAGTATTCAAGATTTTAAACATCCCTTGCAAGCAATCTCCAATAACTAAATATTAACATCAAAATTCTTCTGAAAACTTGTGATGAAAACAATGCGAGAGGGAATAAAATAGAAAAATGAACAGAAAATCATGGTGACACGTTTTACAAAAAATGAAACAATAGGTACAAAAACAAAATAATCCCAGAAAAGAAGAGAAGAGATCAAACTCTTGATAAGAGAGAGAAGAACTTTTCCAACATAAAACGATGGTCTCACCTATTATCGATCCAATATTGATAACTATTGAAAGCGGGTTTTTCAACAAGAAGTCAGATAGAAAGTGGAGAGGAGAATAAGTGACAACAGAGAGAAAATCTCCAAAATTTGTACGACCGATAGCTATCACACAGAGAAAAAGCGAGGAAACAACATGATCCTCGTGTAAGCTTTATAGGATACGTAAAGCTGTCCAGCCATGCAAGTGAGGCAAAGGAATTGTGTTGAAGCAGAGAAAGTAAAAATATCACTATAATGATAATAGCATAAAATCCAAATACCTCAAACACAAAATGTATTTTAATTTTGAGTGACCACCACCATTTTGTGTTCAACACTAAATGTTTTTTGTTTCACTTTCAGTCAACCTTGGATTCATTTAAACCAATAATCGAATCCAATTCAAGGTAATTTCATTTGGTTTGGCAATAATATTCAATATAAGACAAACAAAAGTCTTGAAAAAGATTTGAAAATTAGCTCACTTGAAAGAGTACTGATAATGACCACCAATATAGATAAATTATCCAAACAATCTCAAGTATTCAAAAGAGGCACTTTTCCCAGGGAAAAGAAAAAGCTTTTCTCAGGAAAGTGAAGGCGGTGAGCCTTGAGTAATCTGGAGGGGAAAAAAAGGGAAAAAAAACATTAAATTTACTGTGCAGAATGCAAAACTGAAATGATACGCCCAGATTCTTAGACTATTATATCCGTACCAAAAAGGGCCAATGAACAGTCAAATAATGTCATCGGTGTATAAATGAAACAGTATCGGGGTAAAATTTAAGGATTGAAATACGAATGTCATCTGAACTCCTCACTTACTGACAAAGATGGAACTATCACCACACACTTGGGCAACATGCATGGTGCAACAACACCATATTATTGTCGTTACTCTCAACAATTCGACTCAAATTGACAAATTAATTAGACTTCCACAACAAAACCGAGGATTTTTAGGTTATTGCAACACGAAACATTGATAGTTGAATAGAAATTATACTACAACCTTATCTGTTGCTTTAGAATTACGATTTCTATGAAACACCGGTTTCATAATATAATTGGATGCATTTTAAAATAGACATCCACTCTTGTAACATAAAAAATATCCAAGTATTTAAAAAATAGGAAAATTTTTTATAGTACGACAAATTAGGATTGAAGAAATTAATAAAATATATAATAGTTATAGTCTCTGGTGAACGGGCCAAGTATTTTTCATTTCATAAACTTTTCTCTTTTCAAAAAGAGCTTCTAGATTCTAGATAGAACTTTTAGTAAAATTTCATTTTAATTTTATCATTTAAAATTAAGATTTATATATAAGAAAATGGCTTCAAATGGCAAGATTGTCAAAAGTATTTACGAATGTAATAAAATTTTACTTTCTATTAATGATTGATCAAATTATATTAGTATGTCTATACATGTCTATAATTGGTAGTTATCCATCTAGGTCTATCACAATTCATCACTAATAGACTCGGAATGTAAATGTTTTCGACAATGTTGTTATATTTGAAAATACACACACAAAAGTTTTCTATTTTTTTAAAAAAATAAGCAATCTGGTAAATATTTGTTTGTACAAAATAGACGTGTTTAAATAACCCAAACAACCCGAGTTATCCAACCAAAAATGTAAGGGTTGGGTTGGGTTGAGTTAAGCATTTTCTATATTTGTGTGGATGAGTTGCATGTTGATTAAAAAGAAATTTGAGTTGATCCAACCCAACCCGAATTATACATTTATTAATATTTATTTTATATATATATATATATATATATAAAAGTTTTTCCTTGAAAGCTTGACTATTTTTTGTCAATGAATTTGTGAATTTTTAATATTTTTCTTTTAGAATTGTTATGTTTGTTGTCTATGTTTAAAATTTGTATTAAATATCTAGATATTTTATATTTGAGTTTAATAAAATTTTAGTTATTAATCCTGTGTTATTCATAAACTTACGTATTTAAAATTGAAAAGTAAAAGAAGAAGTTACAACCCAGTATCGCAATCCAACCCAACTAAAATTTTAAGGGTTGAGTTAGAGACTTTAATTGGGTCTTTTGGGTTGTCAACCAAACCATCTCGAATTTTCGAGTGAAAACTTTATTTGAATCTTTTGGATTACACCCGTAGTACAAAAGGAGAACTCACCTAAATATTAATTTCTAAAACTTTAGGCTCATCTGCAAAACCAACCATTTGAAAAGTTACTACTACTCTGAATTTTCATGTTATTAAATCCATAGAGATCTCTCTTTTCTTTTTACCAAAAACAATCTTATTTTCTTTGACATCAGCCTATCATCGCATGTCAATCTTGACTGCCTATACCACGTTAGGCAGCTAAAACAATAGGATTAGGAGCCAGATTAATTAAATCTAATAAATTCACCGTCGGCACAGGAAAACAAAATTCAAAGAACATTTTGAACAATGCAAAACCCACAAAATTTTGATGGTTTTTCAAATCTATAAAAATGCACATAAACGTGCTTTAATCAATTCAGTCAACATTACTGTACTAGTTCAAGAAACACAACGCACAAACATTGCCACCCAAAAAGTAAACTGCATGACCCACGATACATGTACAAAACTGCTCACATTTTTTATTGGATGCATGAGGAGTGACCCATGGTGCAAATAGAATGGTTAATGCCATTCAAAAAGTGATCCACAGCATAAAAATAGATAATGGGGTGTTACCACTCGTGTCCACCTCTGTGTAGCACTGTTTCTTCTAATTTATTTTATACTTTTCCCTTTAATTTTTCAAAATATACAATGGCAAGTTAAATATAAATAAAACAATTGGAAATAATAATTCAGGTCTAGTTGTTCTTCCTTATCATATAGGAAGAAAAGCTTCAATTAAAATTTTATGGAGTTACGGATTTTAATGATTTAAAATGCGTTTTGATTGACTTTCTAAATATTTATAAATATTTTTTCATTTATAAACATTTTTGTAAACACTTAAAAGCTCATGCACTTACTATCGTCCTGAAATAAAAAAGAACATCATCCTCATTTGTAAGAAAAGAAAGTAAGAAGCACCCTTGTTCTTTCACCCACTTTCGCAGCAATTGAAGTGAAATGAATAGTATTAAATGGAGCATCCAAATGAGAAAATCATCAGAGCAAAATAACAACAAAGTAAGAAGTTTTAATCAAGAGAACACGGTTGAACATCCGAGTAGACCACAACATAGTTGAGGAGCTTTTGAAATCAAATGCATGAAAAGTTTTTGACGTTTCGACTTGACAACAAAAACAATTAATTCGAAGCACCGGAAAGAAAAGGTGGTCATCTGAACCGAATCAATCATGACATATTTTGAATAAAACCGAAACAACACTGAAAGGAAATGATGTGCAGCCTCTAATTAGGCTTAATTAGCATGTTTAGTTAAGCAACAAACAACTGTTGGCACCTTTAGAAAAGTGTGTTTATTTAAAAACATGTGGGGTATAACACTGTGGCATATTTGGCCCAAGTGCTGTGTTATTAAATTCCACCCACTATTTATTTCAAGAATATGTTATGAAATTCACAAAGAAAGAACATAGAAAACACAAAACAGAAAATCAATATAGATCTATTTACATGATCAACTGAAGGTGTATTAGCAATGTTCATGGACACAGAAAGAACAATTTATTATTTGAGAAGAACTAGATTCACTAACAGTGAGAGTTTCCTAATAGCGATACTTGTACATTATCCTTTCGAAAGAACAATTAACATATTCAAGACATTCCAACAAAAAAGTTTGTAAACTCATGGCTAATCATATATTGACAAACAACTTTTCAGATTCAACCATTTTTTACTAAACTACTCAACTCTTTATTTCAAACTTACAGTGACAAGATTTTGAATATTTTACATTCTCAAAGTTTGACGGTTATATATCATTTCTCTCTCTAATTAAGATACTGATGACAAGGAACATGTCTGGCAATATGTTTTGGCAAAAAGTTCAAATGCATACATATTCTATTTCTTTGTTTGGATTCAATATTGATATGAATAAATAATAACGACATCGAATCAATACTTGCAACAAATTAAAAAAACTGAGCACATTGCAATGTCTTTCCACCTTAAAAATGATAAATATTAATCTATACAGACGTCTATGCATTTCCAGTTGCATGCCTTTCCTCTCAAGCCTTATAAAAAATGATACCGAAGCACAAAAGACGACGGGGAGACATGAGGGAACTGTTCAAAGGTTGGAAAATCAAACAGCAATCTTGAATATTACACTTAATCCTTTGGTAAATGTTTGAACATTTTTTGTCGAAGTATTAGGTATAATTAAAATTTACCATCACCCCAAAGTGTAAGCTTATAGGTAATGGATGATTTGACATATGTTCAAACAGATGTTGTAATGCCATTTGTTTTTTACTTAATATTGATTTTCACTTATAGGATCTTTTTACAAATTTTCAAGCTTACAAGTAAAAGAGTGTTATAGTATTGTATATAACTAAAATTTATCAAAATTCATAAAGTTAAAGTTTTTAGGTTGGTCTGTGATTTAACAATTTTTGTTGAAGTGTAATCCTTTAGAATTTGGGAAAAATCAACATAGCGGTGACCCAAAATGCATGATTATAATTAGTATGTTCCTTCGATTAAGCCTTAAAACTATGACATACAACACACATATCAACTTTTGTCCAATATTTTAAAGATTTTTCTATTTCAATAATAATTTTAGAACTTTTAGAAATTTTAGAAATTTTATTTCATAAAATTTTAGAACTTTTATGAAATAAAGCCCATTTGCAATATTACCCTTTGTACAAAATGTTCATGTTCCTTTCTAATTAAGGTTGGAATATCACCTTTGAACTCTTATAAATGTTTTTAAAACCACTTTGGTAGTAAAAATTTGTTAAATATTTTGATGAGTTGAGAAATGGAATAAATGTGACAGTTGTTGTGTCCTTGTTTCTAATCCAAGTGCTTGTCACACATCATTTTAGTTCCTAATTTCCGTCCAAACATTCTAATGATATTTAATTCAATCTAGCTCAAAAATAAAAAAGAAAAAAAAAATCAAAAGTCAAGAAAATATTTCAAACAAATCGGTAAACAAATTCTACTTTTTCTTATTTAGCTTGAGAGAAAAAAGTACTAAGCTCAGAGGATTAATGGAATGGTGGTATTAGACCCGTCGCATCTTCTAATGCAAATAAACATCAGAGTATCTTCAACATATCTATTTAAAAGAAAATGAAACATATGGTCCTTCCTTAGACCTTTTCAAAAGGAGGGCACGTGACTAAAATTGACAATTGGCCTAAGGAATGCTTCAAAGACAGAAGTTGACTGAACAGACTGGCTTGCAGCCTTGTTTTCTCTGGTAAATGAAGGCAAGTGGAGTAGAATTATTGCTATTGTAAGTGGGTATGGGAATCTATTAGTAGGAGAGCCCGTGAAATACATACCGTAGTGAGAGAATTTGTAGGAACCATAATTTCGTCATCCATGAAAAGAATTTGCGAGGGTCCCAAAATAAAAGATATTCTGACTTTTGTCCTTTGGCCAACTTCACACCCATTTAGTCTGGTAATATTCCTTGGACGGGCAGTTAAATCTTCTTCGGGGTGGATGGCAGGTGGCCTTTCAGATCACACCAGACTGAAATTTTTTAAAACATGACAATCCGTTTCTGGGCAGCTATGTAGTCAAACCCAAAAGAGCACTGAACTACTAGGAAAGTACCTTGCCTAGGGCGTTAGGCTAGTGTATAAAGAAAATTACAAAGAAAGTGCTTTAAAAAAATGTCAGTCTCTAGTACTGTTCAGTAGGAGATCTCAAATTTCACTTTACAAATGAAAGATTCTCAATTTTCTGCAGCTTTTAACATTTTTCTTCCCTGAGAAAGTAGTGCTGAAATGGGCTACAGATAGAGTCTATTATCGAGCTCCTTTTGACAACATACGGACGGAAGGTTTTGATTCGGAAAATAGAGCCTCAAATTTCCAAATACTAGAGGCTTACAAAGAGAAAGAGGTACTCATATATCCAATATTTTCTCCCCCAAAAAATTGAAAATTATTCAAGGTGGCCCCACGTTGCAAAATTTCGCCCAAACCATACGTAACGCAAGTATAATAACTAATTAGCCGGAAAGAACGCCTTATTTTCTCTATTTCTTAAACTTTTTAGTTCTGACCACGAACCCTAGTGTTAAGGAAATTTTTTGAAATAAAATTATGAGTTGGATCCAATGGGATTTGTGTTTCTGTTAGCAATCCAACTGACCCACTTGGCCGAATACAGAATTTCTGAATAAATCTTTTGACACTGTCTTCTCACACTAACCAAAATGATATTTTTCGAGAGTTGTATCATATCTTGACGAATACGGATAATTCCGTGGGGATTTTCAAAACAGAGTCTCTCAAGATCCCCATGTTTTTTCCTCAATCAATATAATAATTACTTTATTTGATTTCCGTTGATAGTGGTGAAACAGGATACTCGGTAACCGAGTTTTAAAAAAAAAAAAAAAATCTACGGGTCTCGTCATTTATTACGATACGTTATACAGTATACAAGGTCCGGAAACAAGATTCTTCTAGACCATTATACTCCAACTTTTTCTTCTTCGTTCCCGGTTTTCAAGCAAACTAATAGAGACAAATTTTTAACTATTCAATTCTTTTTTCTATAAGAGAGAAACAAAATCAAAGCCAAATTCAATTTGGATTCATGGAATAGAGATAACCATGGTGAGGCATAACCCTGGAGAAGTCTGACCCGAATTACCAAATTTTCCAGACTAACTGAATGTATTTCTCATGTTATGCTAATGATTTTCATGAAATGAACAAAAGGCGGGAACGCTATTAGGCTCAGAAAAAATGGCGGGAAAAAAAAACTTAAATCCGATTCGACCAATCACATCCGAGTAGGAAATAGAGAATTAGCTCGAGCGATTGCATCCCCAAACTCAGAAGGAAGAGAACGATTCATTAGACGCTGAAAATAACTGAACAGAACAAAACGATTCCAAAAGCCAAGACTACACGAAAAGCAAATGCCGTCGAGTAAAAAGAAAACACAACAGATAGATTCGCCGCCGGAAACAGAAGTGTGTATATATACATACATATATATATATATATATATATATCAGCGCGTTTCCTTTACTGTTCTTTACTTTTCTTCAAAACCAAAGATCTACACTACACAATAACACCTACTAACTACAGAATCAGTCAAAACATCATACAGATACAGAGAAACACAGTCGAAGTAGTAACAGAAGCAGCGGAACAAAACAAATCATTCTAAGAACGAAACAACAACAACAGATACAGCGAAAGCGTCGCATGCAAAGACGCTCATACACATTCATGATTGAACAAAAACAAAACGCATAAAATAAGTAGAGATACAGAAACGACTAACCTGGAGGCGTACGAACACGTATGGCAGAGCTTGTTGAAGGCGAATTAGAGAGGGAGGAGGAAGAAGAAGAAGAAGAGGAAGAGGGTGGGATGGAAATGGAATTGGAGAGAGAAAGAGTGGGAATGTGCGTTAGAGAGAGAGAATTTGGTTCCGTCAGCGTTTTGGGTGTGTGTGTGTGTGTGTGTGTGTGTGAGTGAGTGTGTCCGTTGGGCTGGTGGGAAAGGCAAGGATCAGCTTTGATGGCGTCCAATCATATGGAGGGAATTTGTTCTGCCTTTTTTTTTTTTTTCTTTATTTATGTTTTTTAATTTCTTTTCTTTTTGGTGGAAATGCCTGTGAGTTGTGTGCAAACGAAGCATAAACTTTTTGAAAAATAATAAACAAATAATATAATTATAAACTATTTTTTTTAAAAAAAAAAAATTAAACAAAATTATTTTAAATTAAATTACAAATTTAGTTCGTGGTTATCTTGAGTTTAATCTCTATTCATTGTTTTTAAACTTTTGAAATCAAATTTTAAAATATTAAAGTCTTAATTTTACAAGAATACTGATAAAATGTTGATTTCGATTGATAATTCTAACAAAATTATAAGAACAAAACAAATATAAATTAGTGAATAAACATTTTATGATTCATTTAATTAATTAACATGTATATTGTTTATTTGTTTATAATATATTTACATTAGTGAGATTTTGTTTTTTAATTTTTATGTTTCATGATTTTTTCTACGATCATATGGAAATATCGATTTACCTCTCGTGTCGATATCAAACTCATAGAAACCTGAAATATATGGATGAACATATCAACATGTCGATGGAAATTTAATATCATGTTTAAAACTATTCAATATATATGGTATTGAGTTTTCTTCAATATGTCGACATTTTTCATGGATCTAATATTGACACCAGAGGTAAATCGTGGAAGAGAAGTTCATGAAACATAAATAATAAGAAACAAAATATCACTAGCATGAAAATGATATGAATAATTGACTTTTTTAACTTTTTATAGAACACAAGATATATATTTGCTAGTTTACATATATATTTTCTAAAAAATATTTATTGACATTTTATTGATGTTTTTATCGACATTTTGAATTCAAAATTATTTTATGTTTAGTATATCCATTAATTTAAAGACAAAAAATTCAAGGACTAAATTTGTAATTTTCAAAGTTTAATAAAATAATGCTTAGGGATCAAGACATATAGAGACTTGTTAAAGATACGTCAACCTAGTTTTAATCTTCAGATCTCTCGACGTCTCTTATTTTTTTCAAAAATTAAAATAATTTTATTAGAATAATTTCTAACAGTGAACTAATAATACATATATATATTCTGCACATGAAAAACATATTCCATTGAATAATGCTTTTGTTTCTAAAATGATTTTAGAATTATTAAAATATTTTTTTTAAAAAAATTACATTTATAATATAGGGAGTAATGGTTAGGAAAAACTATATATAAATAGCTTATCGCTATTTATATTTTTCTTTTTCTTAAAATGCATCACTTTTGAATTGGGGTGTGATGAGAATGTTACAGATATGTTAATTTATTTCTTATGTTTTGTTAAAATAATCTAACTTTATACATATGATCATAAGTTGACATATAATAAAATTTTAATTTAAATAAAACATTTTGATTATTTTTTTAAAATTTATGCAAGGATAATTAGATGTATCTTAGGAAAATAAAATTTTAAGAGGGAGAAAGTTTTGTAATTTTTTTATTTTTTTTTCTCAATAATAATATGGATATAGAAAATCTAAAAGAAAACGTAAAGGATTAAGAAGTCTCTTTATATAGGGCTCTTTTTTTTTTCAAATTTAGCGAAATGAATTAGAATATTTACAAAATACAATAAAGTTTCAGATTTATTATTGATAGATTTCTATAAATATCTATCATTGATTGAAAATAAAATTTTACAGTATTTTCAATAGTTTTGTTATTTACAAATATATGTTTAAATCTTATTTTGCTTATTGAACTTTTAAATATGCATATTTTAGTCTCTTCGTTAAAATTTTGTTAACTCTCTGACGGAAAAATGAAGTGGTTTCTATATTTGGATGACTATGCTACCAAATAAGATCATCACGGTTAATAATTTAGGGTTTTAATTTTTAATTAAAGGCTATATGATAAATTAATGTTTTATCGGATAACTCAAATAGTAATTGTCTTCAAGATTTTGATCATTACCATTTTGAGGCATTGTCATTTTACTTTACTTTCTCAACTCATATGCTAGATGCAATTCATCCCCAAACAAAATTTTGTGGTGCCTCAAGTTTTAGATATTTTGTGATTGAGGTGTTTTTTTTTTCTCTTCCTCCTATAATCCTTTTTTTAGGTGTGATTTATTGTGAGAATATTTATCTGCAATTTCGTAGAGTTTATTTTATAAATGTGTTGTACTTATTTTATTTTACCTTGTCATAGATATTAACACCAATATGTCAGTTTTTTTTTTTTATCATACTCAATGTCGTTCTTCTAATTTGCTTCAAGATTTCAATTTGAAAAAAACAAATAAGTAAGTGGTGCTGAGCAAGGAGGGGATGTGAGAGATTTAAGTTTTTTAGAAAAAAAAAATAACAAAATTAGTTTTTAATTTGGATTTATTTGGTTCAAGTGTGTTGATTATGTTTCTCTGTTGACATAAAAGATTTATAGAATAAATTAGCAAGATTTATTGGTTATTTATCGATTAAATTAATACGATAAACAATTTAGAACCTAATTATCCAAATATAGAAGACATATCTTTAAGAGTTAATGAAATTTTAACGGTAGAGACAAAAGTAGGTTTTTTTAAAAAAATTCAGAGACCAAAATAGACGTTTTAAAAAATGTAGAGATTAAAATAGAACAATATACAAAGTTTAGGAACCAAAATAAGATTTTAACCCATCTATATATATATATATATAAACAAAATTTCCAACTATTAGAGATTTAGAAGCCATACGTTAATTAAATATATTAGTAACCTCAAATCATATATTTAGTTTAAATAGTATTTGTTGTGTAGTGTACATTAATTCTCTTAAATATTCAACAAAATTTAAGAAACCTTCCTCCATCCATTATTTAAATGGATAAGTCAACTTTATAATAATATGATTAATCCTCAATTTAGAATTATACTTTATTATAATTTTATATATTCTTAAGAATTATATTTTATTTTTTTGGATTGTGGCCAAACAATTAATATTAATTTTTTATATTTTTAGTCTCCAACTCTTTAAGAATGTGCTTGGTTTCTAAAATTTTAAAATATATACATATATATTAGATTAAATAATTATGTGTCATTTTAGATCATAAAAATATTTTAAATTTTATAGTTATAGTTTCTCTCAAATTAATTTTCTAATTCAAAACAGCAAATTACGGTAGAGACCTTTAAATTCATTAATAAAAATTGAAAACTAAAATATTTACAATTTAATAGTTTGATGACCTAAAATTTAAATTTGAAAATTCAAGTAACTAAATCCATGAATAATTTTTACTAGTCAAGAGCATAGAAACTAAAAATATAATTTAATCATTTTATTTTTTATTTTAATATATATATATATATATATATATATATATTCTTCCACTTCATTCCCTCTTTTTTAACAAAAGTGGACCGAGTATAAATTAAACTCAAACTTTATGAAATTAGCATCCTCCTTTTACGAAGCTATAAAGACGAAGTAATAAAATATTGATATGGTCCTTATTAGCCATTAATTGGGTCTTAGTTTGGTTTTTGACCTAAGATTTAATGGTCCCAAAAGAGCAACAAAATTTCAACTTTATACCTTTTATATTCGTTTCTTTAATGTCACGTGACATTCTTGCACCCTATACCCAAAAACTTTACTATATAGTTTTATTAATCTATATATATATATATATATATGTATGTATATATTTCCCTAACTTTTATGCATAGTTAATTTTTTTGGTTGGCTTTACAAAAAGCATCCCACTACACTTTTTTAGACCACCATCTTTCTACACACATATATATAAAAATGAGATTCCACTTAAAATAATGAAGCAAATTTAGGTTTGTATGGTATGAAACTATTTTTAGGCATAAAAAAATTACCCCATTTTGGGTTAATTAAATGTGTGTTTTATCACCTAAACTTTATGTTTGATTTAGAAAATTATATTAAAAATAATGTGTGGAGTCTACTAATATTAGAAAATTATCTACCAACGTAGAATCATAACGTCACATTATTTTTTTTTAAAAAAAAAGAAAATTAAGAAAATTTAATTATTTAAAATAAACTCAACTCAACATTAATTGTCATGATATTCATTTTTAAAATTGAGTTGTTTTCCAATATAATAAAATAAATAAAAATAATTTTGTTATATTTGTCAATATTTTTTATCAGTTTTATAATATTTTAAAATAATTTAAATTTTTAGATAGTTTTAGTGAAAAAAACAAAAAAGATATAATTATGAGGTCATAAATGGTGGTGTCGTTTTATATTATGGTTAGCTCTCGTTTTTGTGCCCATTCCATTATTTGTATTCTGCTCCGTTATCTCTCTCTCTCTTTATGTACGCCGTCCGTATTTTTAAGGTCCCCGTTTCATCTTATAACATATGTAATCTTCTTTCTTTCTTTTCTCTTCTATTCTCTTCTTTTATTTTATTTATTATTATTATTATTATTATTGATATTCCCAATCATTCTATTTGTTGTATCCTACCCATTTTTGGATAAATTTATAATGTACTATTATAACTAGAATATATTCTAAAATTAAATTAATACAGTTAGATATTATATTAAGTTTATCTATCAATAAGTTTAAGCTTTTAAGTTGACTTGATAATTTAAGATGATATCGGTGCATGTGGTTTAGAGAGGTTATGTGTTCAAGATCTCTTAACCTTTTGGGTTGAATTGTTGATTTAAGAGTTTTTCTCATTTTTCTAAAATTTCAACAAAAATATATTTTAGTATTTAGGGTTTGATAAAATCATCGATGGATAAGGTTGGATTGATTTTCTAATGCATAAAAACATTTTCAAGCTCGTCAACTAGCGTCTTAAAAAAAGAAAAACACTCTTCAACTAGCGAATTTGGATATCAACACATTTAAGAGACGTTTGACAATGAGTGAGTTATTATAGTATTGAGTTATAATAGTTTAGGGTTTAAGTGTAGATTATTCTAGCTTGAGTTACAATAATATGTGTTTGAAGTGTAAACTATTTAAATTTGATAAAAAAAATAGTAAACATTGTAGCAAATGTGAAACTGTGAAATAGTGTTTGTTGTAGTTAATTGAAGATTTGTATATAATATTTACTGTAACAAGAGGTGGTTATTGTAGTCTTAGATAGCCTTCGATCCAAACGGCCTTTTAGAGTTAGGTTGGATTGACTTTTCTAATACATAAAAATAAGTTTCACTTAAAAATATATTCTAAACACTAAGAAAGTCAATCCAAACATATTTTTATTATATTAAACGGTTTTTTCTCTCTTTTGCTTATGTTTGTTTGCACTTTGATATATTCTAATTCCCCATCATGTAATTAATATTATCATTATCGATCCAACATGACGAGTTCCATAGTTAAAAGCATTCTACCTATTTCGTTTGAGGCTAAAGGTTTTAATGCACGTATATTTCTACCCTTGATTATTAATACAATGAATAATAAAATTTCACGCGCACATGCACACGCACATGGGCGCCAACCCGATATTACGTTCATCGATTGTGTTAGGACGCTCCAACGTCGATGTTGTATTATATAAGTTATTTATGAATAAATAATTATAATGTATGAAGGAACGAAATATGGTTTACAATTAGTCCAAGAAAGAATTTTCATACAATTAATATTCCACATCCACGTTAAAACTTAATTTAGTAAAGTTAATAGGTAAATATTTATTTTAAAAAAAGAATTAAAGAAAACTTTAGTATGAATTTTATAATTTAAAAACAGAAAATCAAAACATTTTAAAAACCAAGATTGAAAAAGAGGAGCATGTATTGTATAAAATTTGCTTTAATAAAAATAAGCTTAAAATATCACCTTTTTTTTCGTGCTTTAGAGTTTGTTCAATTTTAATTTATGTACTTTTAACTGTGTAATTTTAGTTTTTGAATTTTTAATAAATCTTAAATTTAGTTTCTGTTATTTGTTTAATGTTGATTCTTTCATTGTTTTTTTATTTTTTATGTGCATTTTCACCATAAGTTTTAAAAATATTTTCACATATTGTGTTTCTTTACATGAAAATTATTACAAGCGTTTAATCAATTTCAATAAAAATTAATTTAAAGGAACTAAATTTAAAATTTACTAAAAGACAAAGACCAAAATTAAACATTTGAAAATATAAAGACTAAAATAAAACAAATTTTAAAGTACATGGATCAAAATGATATATTAATCTAAAACTAAAAAAAGAAAAATATTTTTTTGTCCCTAAGTTTTGAGTCTAGTTTCTATTTAGTCCCTAGGTTTCAAAATGTTACACATTTGGTCCTTAGGTTTTAAGTTTGATTTTGGTTTAGTCTCTAAATTTCAAAATGCTACAAATTTGTTTCAATTTGGTCCATAGACTTCAATATTTACACTTTTAACCTCAATTTTTCACTAAATACTTATTTTTCATCTTAGTTTTAGTGTAGGTTAATAACTTTAAAATAATGAAAAAAACTAAAAGTAATTAAAAATTCACTATTTACCATCACTTTTGAAATTAAATTTAAAATTTTACTTCATAATTACTTTAAATTAATTAATAAACATTGACATCAATGTTTATAAGTCAGCATTTGATAAAAAAAAAAAATTAAGGTTAACAATGTAAAATATCGAATTATAAAAACCAAATTGAAACAAAATTTAAATCTTAAAGGTAAAATCGTAACATTTTAATACTTAAAAACTACATTAAAATCAAAATTCAAAGACTGATGTAACATTTTAAAACTTAAAAACTAAATAAAAATTAGACCCAAAACTTATAACTTATATACCAATCATTTAAATGTTATATATATATATATATATATAAATAAATAAATAAAGGAGAAAAAGAAATTAGAGTTGAGAGTAGAGTAGAGATTAGAGTGTGTTGAAACTTGAAACGCAAGTGGAAAGTAGAAAGCAACGATAAGAATTCATGCACGTAGCAGTTTTTTTTTTTTTTTTTTATAATTTCAAATAATAATAAATTTTTAATATAAAAAATAATAATAATTTTGGGAATTTGGATTTGTGTCCGTACAAAAAAGATTTCATGGAATTGATGTGTATCTTTACCATTCTGCCCCTCCATAATTATTCATTACTTTATATATTGACAAAAAAACCAAACCATAGACTGACAAATAATTCCACACATTATCCTATGTTTAGGGACAAATCTTTTTGCCAACCATATTTCCCTTTTTTTTCTTTTTTATTGTTATTAATTTACTATTTTCTTTATTGGATGTGTGAGTTTGATTGCAATTAATTAGATTTACATAGTTTAAAAAGATTCCTTCTACTAAATCAACTAAAGTTGAACCGAGTTGAAAGTATATAGGTTAAAATAGTAGTTTAATCTACCCCTTTTTAATACAACAATAACAATAAATATGAAGAATAAAAACTTTTAAATTAAAAAAAAAAGGTACGTTAATAAGCTCGTTTTGACATTTATACGTAAATTTTGTCTGATCAACTTTTCTTGCATATATGCTTTTCTTTATGAACTCTCATTCTCCTTTACATACTTTTTTCTTGTCGTTTTCCTGTTAGTCTTGTTCGAATCAAGAAATATTTAAGATTATAATGATTACCTCTTTACTACGGTAAATACGTACTCCTCAATTAACTACGATCAACCCTGTTTCAAAATTCCAACTTTCTACAATATTTACTATTGGTTGCAGTTTTTACTAATTTACATTCATCATTTTTTATTATTTGCTATACTATTTCTTTTTCAAACTAAAATAGTTACTATTGTAACCAAAACTAAAATGATATGCGTTTTAAACATAAATTATTATAATTCAACTATAATAACTAATTCATTCCTCTAAACACTCCATTTAATTTTATTTCGAGTTCTATTTTCCTAATTTAATATATAATATATTAATTTAAAACAATTTAATTAAATCAAAATCATAACCAAACAACGAAAAGATTTATCATTAAAGCACTTTTTTTAATAAAGCAATGGTTTTAATTTTTTTTTAAAAAAAATGATTTTATAATACTTTAAAATACATCCGTGGAGGGACAAAAAAGTCCATTTTTTATGCTTTGAGAGAAGTGTAGACATTAGTGCAATTCATATTGGGCGTAGATTAAGTTTATAATTTTATAATGGGTTTTGGCCTTTTACACAACTTTTTCAATATTTCAAAAGTTCTATTTTTCTATTATTATACAAATTTTATTAAGTGTTTCTTGAATAATATCGAGGCATATTTATCGCCTGTAATTAAAATTGATATAATCGTAATGACATTTTATTGATAAATCAATAATAATTTATTACAATCACAAATGTAATTGAATTGCTTTTAATTGCGTTTATTTAAACCATAATCATAACCCAAACTAAAATGGTAACGATAACAATAAACGTGTCAAAATTCATAGTTTTTCTCTAAAAGAGTAACTGTACAACATAATTCTTTGACGTGGACCCCATGTGTTATTATAGATGCAGAACATAAGTAAACAACACCAAACGTAATTACATGAGACCCACTTTTTAAAATACGCTTGATTCATGAGTAAACATGGTGAAATCTTCACTTAACCTTCTAAATTGTTATTGCAAAAAGAACTCCATTAAAAATTGAGAAAAAAACGTGGCTACAAAAGCACCATTAGATGTTATAGATTAACAATACAAGACCTTTATTTTTAACGCTAAGTAGAAATCTCGAGTCACTCTCTTGTTTCCGATATAACCGGGATATGTTCCGCTTCTTTAGAAAAATGAAAACATCACTCATCCCTACAAACCAAATGTTTCATAAAGTTATATATACATACACACGATACAAGTCATTAGCCCTAAAATCATTTCAACCTAGATATATAGTGAAGTAACAACTAAATACTTCCAACACTCTACAAATTTAACTTTTCTTGAAAAAAATAAAATATAATTTATTAATCACGACTCAAAGAAATCGACGCATGATATAAGAAGACAAATGGAAAATATATGGTCAATATATCCGACAACAACGCTTACATAAACGACTTATTGTATTATGTACAGAAATATAATATACCTTAAATGAGAATAAATCAAATACATCACTCTCATACTATTAAATTTATATTCACTCCTTGTTCTTTTTTCGATATTTTAACATTTTTATATATAATATTCTTTTACGTCTATTGAAGTATTTGGTACGAGTTGTTTTAGTTGAGCCCGTAATAACGAAGTGATAAGTGTGACAACAAGTGAAACCTAATTAAAAGATATCAATTTATATCCTATCCGCTCGTATATTGGTGGGTCTCATGACTTCACAACTCTTCGAAACTGAGTCGGAATACCGAACAATAATAGAATATCCAAAGAAAAGAGTAGCAAAGAGTTCCACGTGTGAGTGTGTTAGCCGTTTAACTTTTTGTGCTTCACATGAGAGGGAGGGCATTTAGTGGAGCATACAATATATGATGACCCATACTCCTCGAAAAATCCACAAACTGCTAAATGCCAACAAATAAACAAATATTATTACATTACACCCTCCTACTAAACAAAAATTCATTTATTATTATTTATTATTAATTTATTTTCATAAATATGTTATTTTAACGTTTATACCCTCAACTTTATTATTATTCTTTGTACCAACATAGAGACAAAAATCGAACTTCTAACTTTAAAATTGTAGTACACTGTTTATAATTTTTAATTTTGAATTTTATTCATTTTAACACTCGGACATTTTTTTTCAGAGCAAAAAGTATTACATATTATATATATTACAATGGATATTGTTGAAAATTAGGGTATTTGTGTAATTTTTTGTACCCTAGTTTTATTTCATTTATTTTGTTACGACTTTTTATAGCCTGTATATATTCTTTCCTCCACTAATTAAGAGGTTCAGTATTTGAATTTTTTCGACTTGCATGCATTTGTTTAACTAAAAACAAAACATATTATGTGAACCATAAAAACCAAGTTAATAGTAATTGAATATGTTTGAACATTATTGTCTTTTATTTACGTAATTGCATGTAGACGACTAGAAATGTTATTGGTATTTCTTTTTGGAGTACAACATTTGAGAGTAAGAGCTTTGAACTCCAAGCTCATTTGATGAGGATATGTTGAACTATACTCATATTGATAGAATGTCATTGTTAAAATCTTCATTTTAATTTATTATCACTGTAGAATCATAAAATGATATAAAATCAGAAATTTACATTTTGTCGATGCCAAAATTTTGACCAAGCAATAAGGTACCTGTTTCCATGTGGTAACAACGAAAGATTTGTATTTTAGGGGAAGAGAGCACCCCTACAAGCGAAGAGAAATTTGAACACCGGTATGGTTGAAGGCATAGGCACGTTGATGCTTAAGTTTAGAAGGTTGGAAGGAGAAGAAAATATTTTTGACTCGGCCTTCATGGGTCAGACTCCTTTGCCCTTGGGTTCTATTGGGCTTGGCTTGACGCCTCGAGTCATTTTGGCAAGCTCGGCCGGGGCCAACCAAGTCTTATGAGCCATTTTTGGCCTTTTATTCCCCTTGCTCTTTCTTGTCTTCTATCCTTTTCATTCCACTTTTATCCTTGATTCTAAAATCTACCCACAACACATTCAACAATACCTCAAATTTCTTAGAATTGTCCTTTTGTCACTCCATAAATTGAAACTTTTAAAATACTTATTTTAATAACTAATTCTCAAACTTGAAAAAAAAAAGTTCAAACTAAAAATTTAAGTTTATAATTTGAATCAAATTAAAATTTAGTCCCACAATTTCAAAACTTAAAATTTAGGTCATATAATCCGATGACATCCTTATAAATAATTCCTATAACATAAACAATAATTAGTTAAAACTTTAGAAATAGTTTTACCGTAAAAATAACAAAGATTAAATTCCAATTACACATGTTTTCCAAATCATCGAAACTAAAATTTTAATTTAATTAAAAAAAATAACAATAATAATATTTTACTCACATTTCAATAAAAGTGTTGAACTCTACCAATGAAAGCCCATGGTTTTTAGACAAAATCACAAACCAGACTGAAGTATGGTAGACGTCAGGTGCCAAAAAACTAAAAGAAGAATTGAAAATAACAATAATAATAAAAAATGAGAAATGGAAAAATAAAAATAAAAATAAAAATAAAAATAAAGAGTTTGAACAATGATTTTAAAGGAAGATAAAAAGAAAATAGGGGAAAGTTTTTGGGGAATATTGATAGCCACCAAACATTGCCGGCCAGACACGAGAAATCCCCTGCCGACCAAAAGATTTCAAGATCTTTGCTTTAAAACCTCTAAAAAGAATAGCATGTTAGTCCCTTCTCCTAGTTAAAATATCACTTTAGTCCTTATATTTAATTTTTATTAAAAATGGTTAAATAATAGTAATAATTTTCATGCAAGAAATTGTACGATATGTGAATGTGTTTTCGAGAGAGATTTATCATAAGTATATCAACTAAAATTGGATAATGTGAACATATAGGAACTAAACTTGAACAAACTTTAAAGTATGGGGGCCAAAATGATATTTTTTCACTAACTATGATTTTTTCTAAAAAGAAAAAGTTAAATCTCGATGAACATCTACTTTGTAAACTATGAAAATATATTTACGTAATATATTTTTCTTACATTATTGTTGATATTATTATTGTTATTTAACCAAGTTTGATAAAATAAATTTGGATAAATGAAATTTAAGGTTTATGGAAGTATATAGATTAAAAATGAATAACTGAAAGTATACCAAAATAGTATTTTAATAATAATAATAATAATAATTTGGTGATCCAAAAATTTATTATCGAGCTTTAAAATATAATGAGCATAGTTCAACCTTTTTTTTGGAAAATTTACCTTTTAAGTCTCTAAGGTTTGATTAATAGGTTGGATTCAGAGTTTTAAAAATGTATCTTTTTTGTCTCTAAGTGTTTAAAAATAGGTTTAAAATGTCTTCAAAATATTTTTTGTTTGAAATTTTGAAAATAATTATATGATATTTAAAATTAAAAAAAAAGTTTTAAAAATGATAAAATTTTAAAAAATTATCGTGTAATTTAAAATGTCATATAATTATTTAAGGTTTAAGTATAAAGTTATTTGAATGACTATTTAAATCTATTTTTAGTGACTTAAGGATTAAAAAGGTACATTTTGAAAATTCGAAGACCAAACAAATCTATTTTTATAAACTTGAGGACTAGAGAAAAATGTACGAACCAAATGCACTATTCTTCAAAATTTAAAAACTAAAAAGATAATTTTCTCAATCGTTTATTTATCTTTCAATTTCTCATCATAATAAAAGACATTGTAGCCATAGCCATCTACAAGTTTTACCCTTACTAATTACCACTACCTATCATATAGAAGGGTGAGGGACAATTGAGTATATATATATATTTATATAGATATCAAATAATTCTCTTTTTATCTGTAATTTTCTCTCGTCAAATTTATATTTATGACAATGAAAGATAATCATCGACTATTTTTCTATTTATTTATAATTATTAATTATTTTAAATGGTTTCTACCGTTGAAATGAGGATGAAAAAAATATTTCTCTCGCTATTTTGTTTTAAATGACGGTAAATCTAAAGAAAAATCATGGTGTAGCAGTTATATTATAGTATAATGAGAATGATAGTCACAAACGTTTTAATCATTGACATATATATATCTTGTGTCAATTGAGCTATATTTATTTTAAAAGGGTTATTACTTTAATTAATTAAATTAAACATGTTTTAAAAAGTAAGTTTAGAAATGATTTTGAAATCTTTTAAAACCACTTTTCAAACAGAAAAAAGTGCTTTGGGATGAAGCACTTGATCAATGCTCGTACGAAAATCACATAAGTTAAAAGTGTCTGCCTTTGGAAATAAGATTTTTTTTTTAATTTTTAATTTTTAAAATAATAATTCTTTTAAACACTATTTTTAAAATTTAAAAGTGTTATAAAGATATTTTTTAAATGTTTTATTTATTTAGTTTGTTTCTACCCTTCAATTGTTTTTACAAACTACAAATTATTATAAATAACGATTATTAATACAATATAGTAATACTTTTAAACTTACAATCCGGGGTCATGGCAGTAGGGCAATGTGAGAGTATTTCAGTAATTTTATGTATCACGAAAATTTTAAAAGCACTTCTAATAAAACACTTTTTCGAGAATAGGGCAAGAACAAAGAAGCTAAGTAGAGAGCAAAGTTAAGAGAAGAAAATAGATAGCAAATATTGAACTCAATCGTGGTGTGTCTTACCAAGACATCACACACCACTATTTATAGAACATGGAGTGATAAATGTTATAATATAAGTTTAGTGGAGATTGTATGTAACAACATGAAGTTTATGAGATTTTGTAACATACGCTATGTTATAAATATATGTACTATTTCAGTATTTTGACAAACTCTAAGTGTTGGAATGCGTGTGGAATTAAGGGCGAAACAAAAATGAAATCGTAAAAGTGAAGATGATAGAAAATAGAGTTTAATTGAAAACTGTCGAAACGAAATGAGTTTAATATTACAATTCGGGCTCAAAACACTTAATCTAAACATGAATTTTGGATGACATTACAATGCATTATAATTTCATTACGTGTGTCGAAACAGAGAGGGGCACAAAATGAGAGGGAGGAAGAAGGGATGGGGGCAGGTTGGGTTAGGAAATGAATCTATGGTCTAGAATCTCCAAAACATAAAGGGACCATTTAAAGATTATATTTGAAACTTTTTTTGTCTCTTAAATTTCATAATGAACTTGGAAGACTCTCATCTCTCTTTATATCATTATGTCTAATGCAATTTGGATATCAAACCCTTTTCCATTCCCTTTTCTTCCTCCTCCAATCAAATTTTCCATGTGACAATTATCAACTACCCCTTTTTTTTTTCTTTATTTCAAATCATTTCATCCAATCTTCTTGTCCTCAAGTCATATATTTCTTTAGAATATAAATTGAAAATTTGAATTTGAAACGATACGATGGTGAGCTAAAACAGTGTGATGATCCAAATTTTCGTTTTACGTTCACCACCACACTGTTGTTTGAAGTCCTAATGTTGGTGTGAAATTTTAAAGGATTTCTATACACCAAATATAGGTTTGAAATGCTAATGAAAGATCGTTGATATAATATAGCCACTTTCAAAAGATACAATAACGTAACGTATAAAACGTGACAAGACCGAACCCAAGTTAGTCTTGGACAACAAGTTGTTTGCACCCACTATTTTTTTTTACCTACTTATTTAGAACAACGACCATTTTGTCAATTTATTTTTTAAATTAAAAGTATATAAAAGAAGAACATACCCATGAAAGACATCATTTTAAATGAGTATCATTTCCTTTAATTATGTTGTATTTAGATTGATTTTCTAAACACTTTAGACTCCGTTTGGTAACCATTTTGTTTTTGAAAATTAAGCCTACAACACTACTTCTACCTCCAACTTTCTTCACTTGTTATCTATTTCTTTTTACCAAAAGTTTACAAAATCGTGTCAAATTTCGAAAACTAAAAGAAACAGTTTTTAAAACCTTGATTATGTTTTTGGAATTTGACTGAGAATTCAATAATTGTGCAAGAGAAAGTTGCACGTCACTAAATAAGATGAAAAAGAAAATAAGCTTAATTTTTAAAAAACAAAAATAAAAAATAAAATGGTTACCAAATAACCCGTATTTTACAAATGCAAAATAAACGTTTTCAACCACTTCGAAAAAATGATACATGTCTGATAGTTAATTTCATAAGTAGTAGGCCCATGAATTTTTGTTGGGCTTGGGCCCAGTCTTTTGTAATACATAATAATGGATTAAACGCACCGTATGATTGATCATTCTTATATTCCACTGCAGCTTTATCACACTAAATTACTTATAGTCACTCGACTTGATATTCATTAATTAGTTTTAAGAAAACATATTTATAATCAAATTATTCTAATTAAGATATATATAAAAGAGGATAATCATAGTTAAAATTTAAAATTAAGGATAATATCTTCAAATGAAAATAACAAATACATTATTTCGACTGTGTGTGCATGATTGTTTTTATAAATAATAATGATTCTGTTTAATTGAACTTTTACCAATAAGTTATTTTTTAAAATTTTACTAACACCTGATATTAAACTAATATAACGAAATATAACAATAGCAATATAGATATATTGTGATATTTTATAAATATTTTAATTTATTTTACTATATTTAAAAATATATCATAAATCAATGGCTAAAATTTTCAGAACAAAATGTAAAATTAAGGTACAAAATCATGTTTTTACCAAAATAATTGGTAAGAAAGAGAAATAGTACGAATGTAGAAGAATTGGCCAAATTTATGGGTTGGGGGGGGGGGGGGGGGGGGGGGGGGGGGGGGGGGGGGGGGGGGGGGGGGGGGGGGGGGGGGGGGGGGGGG
>JBBPDJ010000021.1:3700040-3760815 GCA_037974625.1 Cucumis cinereus
AAGGGGAAGAAGGGGGAAGAAGTGGTCAAATTTGCCCATTCCCCCCCCCCCCCCCCCCCCCGGTTTCCCATTTCTCATCTCCGTCTTCACAAAGGCAACAGTCTTATCCAAAATCCATAGCAGCAAATTCCCCAACTGAAAGAACCACCGCCAGAGCTACAATGGCGATGCTCTGTGCTTCCTCCTCTACACCCACTTTCTCTTTACATTCCACTCTCACCAATGGAACCACAAGTAACAGAAGCATTCCCAGAAACCCACTCCTTGCTGGGTTTCCACTCCCACATTCAAAATCTTCTTTTCTTTTAACCCAGACCACCATTTCTCTAACCTCCAACCCCAGGAGTTCGGTCCTTCAAGTGCGAGCTCAAGAGCTGGATCGTGTCCCTTTGGAACAACGGTGGATGTTCGAGGGCGACGAGCTCGACGGCTCTGTACGTCTGTACATCATACAATATGTTTGTTTGCGCTAAATTTAGTATTGTGGGTTTGAGACTAATTGAACTCGTTCTTTGCATAAGACGTTAGTAGGTTCCTATTAAACCTAAAACGCTAATGGGTTGTTGTTTTGTTGTTTCTTTTGGGGCTGTTACATCAAATATTTGGCTTCTCCGCATTACAATGCCCCTTTCCGTTGATATATTGAAGTTATTTTGACAGAAATGATCAACAAAAAAACTGGGTACAAGAATAATTGTCCTTGTAACTGAAGATTCAAATCTCCTTTTGCTTGTTAGGCCAATTTGATATGCCCATTCTCTGAATTTTGAAGAATTATTTCCTGTTTTTGCTAGCTTTTTGTTTATTTCAATTTTCAGATTGGATGCTTAGCAGTCGTTATTGTTTTTCCATTCAGGACATATGGAATAAAACGTGGTACCCGAAGGCTGCAGATCATGTGAATACAGAAAAACCTTGGTATGTGGTTGATGCCACTGATAAGATTTTGGGAAGACTAGCTTCAACCATTGCCAATCATATCCGAGGGAAGGATTTGCCAACCTATACTCCTAGTGTGGATATGGGGGCTTTTGTGATTGTGGTATGTGGCTGTACTTGTACACAATGTTTTAGCTGCTACCACTACAGCATTGATTGCGCTTTTGTCTACTCTACTTGAACTATCTTGCTATTTGTTTTCATTTAGTTGCTTATTAATTATCACCCATGAATTATACTTATGCTCTTGATCCTACTTAGGTAAATGCAGAAAAAGTTGCGGTGTCTGGTAAAAAGAGGACTCAGAAACTATACAGGAGGCATTCAGGGCGACCAGGTGGTATGACTGTAGAAACTTTTGACCAGCTACAGCAGAGAATTCCTGAAAGAATTATTGAGCATGCTGTTCGTGGTATGCTTCCAAAAGGGAGGGTAAGTGGTTCCTACTACTCAAGTGCCATATTGATATGCACGCAGACTATTCTGCAAACTGAATATTCGTGGGTGATGGAGTGATTGTTTACGTTTAGAGTGACACTCCATTTAGGAAAACCGTGTCAAAAGATTATGTGGAAAGTATATTTTCTGCCCTATTTGGTTGATCAGTTTTGTTAGAGGATTTAGTTAGTCGGTTAAGATAGCTTTTGGTGTTTTGGTTGCGGTAGTGTAGATTATTGGTTAGCTATGTTCCATCTTACAGAATAGTTCCTCAAACTTTTCACCAATGAGGTTTTACAGCTTCAGATTCAAATTTAAGTTGTTCCGATGGTTCTCACGCTCTACAACATAGGATTCTAGAAGCAACGAGTTGATGTATGACAAATAATCACGTCTTTCAGTTGATTAGAAGAACCTCCAATGATAAGAAAATAAGATTTCTGGTGGCCTTTCAAAATCTCTTCAAGAGGATTTCACAACGTGGATTGTAATTTGTTAGGTTAATCATGTGGAGGATGTGACAAGACCGAGTTGCTTGGGAAAGTTTGAAGTGTTTGAGAAACAAACATATGGTCTTTTGCTTTATTCCTTGTCTACGCTACCGGCATTCTGTTGGTTACATTTAGTAGTAAAAATCTTTGGCTTTTTATGGTCATACGGTAGTAGTAAAAATCTTTGGCTTTTTATGGTCATACTGTCACTACCAGAGTCGAAGACCTATACGGTTGATTGAGTCTGACAACTGCGTCGGATGATTTCTTGGCAATTCAGGACCAGGAATGCTAAAAAAGTTGCTTTAGCTGTGGATTTTGAACTTTTTTGATTATCGTTTGAAGTACAATCATCGATTAGAAAATTTCATGCTTTCTGAATATCTAGTATATGTGTTACGAAATCAACAATTAAGCAATACAGAAAAAAACATTAGAGATCGACACAGAGACATACGTGGTCCACTAGTAGTGTGTTAGCTACGCCCACGGGGTAGAGGGAGAACAATTTTATCTGAGAAAATCTTTTAGAATACAATACGGCGCCACTAGGTTAGAGAGTTTATATATAACACTTCTCTAAACCCTAGGGTTAGCAAGACCCCTGTACTAGGTTGTTCGTAGTGCCACATACTGAATTCAAGGCATTCCAACAATATGTAAATTTGGGTATTACTGTATAAGATAGCCTTATCTTAAGTTCGGCTCTCCAAGAATGATGCTGGAAAATAAAATCTACGTTATGAAAAAGGAACGACTTTTCATAAAGAAAATCAAACAGCCCTGCTTCTGCATCATCCTTTGAAGAATTTCTTCTTGACAAACTGGCAGTTGTTTATGATGTGGTGTATTATGGCATAAGAACTTCTCGTTGTCAGTGCTTTGACACAACGTGGATGAAACTGTTCTTTAGATTTTCTTCAAGTAGGTATGAAGTAATTGCCTTGCTTGAAATACTGTTAACCTTCTCTCTTTTTATTTCCTGTAAACGCTTCATATTGTTGTGTGTATACGATTTTCCTGTTTCCTGCCTCCATTGATGTTTCTGATATTTTATTGGGTGTTTCAAACCATGGCAAATTATGTGCAGCTTGGAAGAGCACTCTTTAACCACTTGAAGGTTTACAAAGGACCAGACCATCCACATGAGGCACAAAAGCCAGTTGAGCTGCCAATTAGGGACAAAAGGATAAACAAAGAAAGATAGTGTATGAACTACTAAGAGCAAACAAATGACGAAGAGACAACGCTCTCTTGTCTGAGGTTTTCTATGTTCATAGAATCAAGTTAGAGTTTCCATGCTTCAACTCAATTTGATATCGGCATTTGATCTGTAATTGGATTCCAAATTCTACTTAACCCGAAGTTGCATTTGCAAAGTTATTAAATCACAAGAGGAAATCCTTAAATCTTGCCCTGTTAAAGGTTGTGATAATGATATTTTTATTACATTTGTTGATTGATTTCTCTATTTAGAGAGTTTTCTCTTGGTGTAGAAATGGCCAAAGGTTTCGAACGATAGTGTGCACTTGATTTCACTTTTTCCCCCTAATATCGTGTTATTTTCTGTATCTAAAACCAAATTGGGTCATATAAAAGAACGTAATTGGTTCTTTTCCTAAGAAGTTTTTAAAGTTTTAAAGCAGTTGTCTAAAATCTAATATTTGATTCTCTCTGAACCAGAAAATGAGAGAGGGATGACTTTCAATTTGAAAAGATTTTGGGTTTCAGAACACTCCATCATTAGATTACAGTTTTTAGAAACCAATTCTACAATGCAAGCCATCAAATAAGCCAAAGCTATCTTGTTCTATAACAGCATCTAGGAAGGCAATTGCAATTTGCCAGAGATGAAAAGCTGCACTTTTCCCTGTGCAATTGAAACAAATCACTTGAGAGCGCATGCAATTCAAAGTACAGTATCTCTGTTGTTCAAGTACTGAGATACGTTGATTGGATAGAGATCGCTTCCAGATGTTGAAGAACCTGTTGTCGAAACATCAGCAAACAGACCATGCTTCTGGTTTGCATTATTAGATCGCTCAGCGTCTTGCAACAATTGAGTCCATGCTGCATTTCTTGCTTCTTTTGTGACACTTGGATTTGACACTATGTCCTCAACACCCTGCCTGCCTTCCAACATGCTCACTACTGATGACATGTTAGGTCTTGCTGCAGGAGAGACATTAGTGCAGTGGAGAGCAATTATGATCATTCTCAGTGCCTCTCCTTTGTTGAAGTTGGAGCCTAACCTTGGATCAACTAGCTCCAATAAACTGTTCTTTTCTTTCAACTTCAGTGCCTAGAAACAGAAAGAAAGACAACTAAGTTGTATGCAGAGGTTTCATATTCATCAGGTCACATATCGGAGCAATCATTTTTACCACAAATATAAGGAGTTCTAGTTGTGAAAACAAGATCAAAGGTTGGCCTATGGTTCAGACTCTACTAAAATCAAACGAAGAAAACAAGGATCAAATGAAAGGTGAGTTAAACTACTTTGGAAAACTAAGGCTGTGTTGGACAAGACAGTTCTACAAATGGGGATTCAATTTATTATTGCTAACTTACAGGACATAAAGAAACTAAATAACATACACTGCGCAGCAACATAGTTCAACTTGTGCACAAATTCTCAATAAAGAGGTCATAAATTCAAATTCATTGTTTTTTAGGGAGGGCCTCCTTGGCCCTTGCCTTTAAGTTGTCCTTTTACCTTTTCTCAATATACATGTCTCTTATAAAAAAAAACTAAATTCAAATTCATTGTTGACCTAAAAAATAGTAATAATAAAAAATAACCCAAAAATTAAATTACCGAGTCTAGAAGATAGGAGCAATCGTCAGCTGCCCATAAAGTGGTGTTGCTCCTTCCGCTAACTATTTCTAAAGCTACGACACCAAAACTATAAACATCTGCTTTATCTGTTAAGTGTCCTCGCATTGCATATTCTGGTGCCATGTATCCACTACAAAACCACCACCTTCAGTAAATATTCTTTATTTTCAAATTTTGAGTTGCGATTGTCAACGTCCATAGACACAAAAGAGAAAAAAGATGAAGGAAAACTAAATCAACGAATATAAAACAAATAACTCAAGTGTAGATACTTACAAAGTTCCAGCAATTCGAGTGCTTATATGAGTATTTTCTTCTTCATCAAGCTTGGCCAAGCCGAAGTCAGATATCTTGGGGTTTAGATCTTTGTCTAACAGAACATTCGTAGCTTTGATGTCTCTGTGGACAATCTTTAGTCTTGACTCTTCATGAAGATAAGCCATACCTCTTGCTATACCAACACAGATCTTTTGTCTTGTTGACCAATTCAATTCTAATTCACTTTCTTGTTGACCTTCAAATATTTCCCATTAATAAAGTCGTAAGTATAGTGATGGATTCCTTTTATAAAAATCAGCAATAGTCAATTATATGGCACAAATATTTACCAAACAAGGCATGGGCAAGGCTATTGTTTTCCATGTATTCATAGACTAACAAAAGCTGATTCCCTTCAATGCAACATCCATAGAGCTTGACTAGATGTGGGTGTTGCAAAGCAGATATCATGCCAATCTCATTCACGAATTCACGATTTCCTTGCTTTGATTTAGAAGACAGTTGCTTTACTGCAATTGTTGTGCCATCCGCAAGAACACCCTACATTTCCAATTAAAGAATCACATACCATAGCAACTATATTTGCAAAAGATGAGGCTGCGATTACCAATAACGATGATTTCTACCTTATAGACAGGACCGAAACCACCTTCTCCAATCTTATTGGCAGCATCAAAATTGTTTGTGGCAACTTTTATTTGCCTTAATGTAAAAGAGCAAGTTTGCAAATCCAAACCTCGCAACTCTGCATAGCAAGCGAAGTTAAGCTGAGGCGTCTATAAGACAGTTAATAAGCATGCTCACAACATACGTTAGAGCTTGAACTTTCATGTTTGTTTTATTATTATTAATTATCTTAATTTAAAATTTTTTAGAATGGAAACAAATGTCATTGATGAATGAAAGAAAAGGAGTAAAAACCCCAAAAACACCTTATTTGGTGGATTACTTCTAAGTTTTCCATTTGGAAATTAGGTAACAAGGACTATAATCAGAAAAAGGTTGATAGCATGAAAGGTAGTAAGTACCAAGGAAAAACTAGGTCTATCATGGTAAAAATTCAATCATTTCCAAATGTCATCATTCATCAGAAACACTTTCTACATTATACTAACTAGTCTAACTTGTACCATAAATTCAAGTTATGGAGGTTGCTTAAGGTCAAAACAATTTTTGATATCATTAACATTGGCAAACTTAGAAATGTAGCCACGTGTAACAGACAAGAAGCATAGTAATTTTAAGAGTAAAAGAACAAGAGGCCTAGCGATATTAAGAGAGGAGGAAAAGTAGTATCTTAGGATTACCTTGTTCAAGTGTCCTTTCCCGTCGTAGGCATAAGCTCCACCACAGGATTCCGATGGCCAATAATATAACAAAAACCGCAGCAGCTGCAATGCCTAATACTGCACCTACAGATATACCAGATTTTCCAGTTCCTCCACCGTCAAATGGAGGTTCAAAGTCTACATAGATTGAGGATGGTAGACAACAAGGACCAGAGTGCTCAGTCAAATAAAGTAAAGTGAAAAGGAAGAATTGGATTTTAAATCACAAAGCAAAAGAAGGCGACGATCAGCATACCAGGATCTACTGAAATGGCTGATATAAGAGGACCATAGACTCCACTCACAGGGATGGCATTTGTCCCCTTCCCTGCCCAATAGAAGCGGATCTCCACAGTTCCGTTCACCACAGTAACTGGGAATTTTTTTATGACGGCTTTACCAACGCCACCTGCTGCATCCACTATATTGAAATTCTCTAGCACCAGCTTTTTCTGCAGTTCAGGTTTTTTAGTAAGTTATCATGCTAGATGCGTGTAATCATGAAAGACTTTCTATTTACCTGAGTCAATCTGCAAAGGTGGGTTTAGTGATGAAAGTATTTAAATTATTTTCAGAATTTGACAACAGTCAGAAACTTTTTTGATGGGTGAAACCTGAAAGCAGGGAGATCTTTTTTGTACCTGAAGATAAACATCAAATATACGTCTGCCGAGACTACTGAATGTCTTGTCATCAGTAAACATTATCTCTGCAAAATGGAGGCTTACAGTGTAGTTTCCATTTCCCATACAGAACCCAAAGTAAGTAACAGATAATGGAGAAACACGAGCAGTCATGTACAGTTCAGGATTTATCACAGAAAGAGTAGAAGAATTTGTTGCGGAGTATTCGTCTCGAGAGCCACCATCATCATCCAAAAAAGTACCAGTGTTACTGATTGCCCAATTTGTTCCAGTAACAAAAAACATAGAGCTGCCCGCATTTCGATCTCCTTTAAAAACTGTAGTTCCATTGATGGTTTCTTCCTTCCCACCACAATTTATATGAAGAGAGTACCAAGCTGTGAGATAGAAAACTGTTACTGGCTACAAAAGGTAGAGCAAGAGAAGAAATCTAAGCCAGCCTCTCATAAATAAAAAAAAAAAAAAAAAAATCTAAGCCAGTCTCCATTTAAATTTCTTCAGCATTCTCCTTTTAGTTACCTAGTTTAGTTTGTTGGAGTAATGCCAATTAACAGCTTTTAGATGAGTTTGGTTAGAATTTTTTGTTGAGCATATATCACTTAGAAAGAGCTCAAAAGAATTCTCTCTGTCATAAGAAGCTAGTATACATGGAGATTATGCTTCAACTCACATTTTGAACAGGAAGAGCCTGCTAAACATGAAAGAACTCCACTGATAAAGAAACAGAAAGCTCACTAGTTAGCACCACTTTTTATGGGAAAATTTGATTAATACAGGAAAAAACTAACTAATTCAATGCATACACTAAAAGGTTAAAACTCACTAATCCTCTTGTGACGAGCTTGCAAAGAGGTTCCTGCCAGGAAGGGGTGGTGACAGATAAATTAGATAGTGTTTTTCAATATTGGATATGTATAGTTAAGTGCAATCTTACATTTTTTGGGACCGGCAACTTTCCCCAGCAACACTGACTGTAAAATTATTATAGGAAAGATCACTGTAAAGAAAGAAAAAGGTGTGACACTGTAAAGGGAAAAATTGAACAAATTTGAAGCAGTTCCTGGAAAGAATTTTTGTAGAATACAATCAAGCAGAGCTTCAACCAGGAAACCAGTTCCTATCATGGTTCAAAGTGTTGACTAAAAAAAATACAAATTGATTAAGTCACAGATACTCGCTAGATTAGATAGTTGTTATGAGCAGTATCATGCTTGTTTTCATTAACCATGGATACAAACTACAGAATACTTCGTATTAATTTCATATCTTGACTGCTATAAAAGTGGAATGGTAGTCACATATGGTATAAACTACAGCTACAAGAAGTTACGAACAGATAGTGAGTGAACCTCAAAAAGGATGCAATAAAACATCCGAAGGATGAAATAAATGTACAATCCATTAAACAAGAAGCTGCATTTACTAGAAATAGGAAAGATACTTACATGCCACTCCCTTTCAACATCCAATCAGGCACTGATCCATTTAGCATGTTTCCAGTTAAAAATCTAAAAGGTGAACATGAGAACATAATTACAAATATGAACTACGTGCATTATAGTCAATCATGAGATTTTACCCCAAACTAACAAATTCTGATCACATTTGAATAACTGGTTGATATTGTCGATTGTCTCATACATCAAACACAAAGAATGAAAGTTTTTAAACCAAAATGAGAAACAATTATATTGCTTCACATAACCAAATTATGTCCAAACTGCAATGTAAATGATTCACTAGTATAGAAAAGGGAAAAAGTACCCCAGTTCTAGTCCATGTTGTTTGAGAAAGGTTTTACTTCTATCCCTAAGTTTCGAAATCTTAAGTCTTGAAATCATTGTTATGTTAGTGACAGCAAATAATTATATTACCTCATATATCGAAATCATTGTTAGATTTTATCTATGTTCTCTTCTCTAGAAAGAAGCTTTAATCACTTGAATACTAGTTTCTTTCTAACACGACCACAATGAATTAATGAGGTTCACCCAATATAAAATGTCCTACAGACCATTCATTTAGACGAATATAGACTCTTTACTTAAAGGAAGAAGATCCAACAGGATTAACTATTTTAGTGCCACAGTGCCACACCTTTCATGGAACTTAACTCCATACAATGCTATTTATCGCTAGTTCCATATCGTATACGTGTAAATAAATCCATGCATTAAAGATTGTTTTAAAGTGGGTAAGGCCACTGTTTGAAGAGGCACTATCTTTCTTGAGACCCCAGTGCTAAATTTGCACAAAATATTTCATACCATTTTCGATGAAAAATTATTTTAAATAACAAAACTTTTGAAAATATTTACAAATATAACAAAATATCACAATTTATCTGTGATAGACCACGATAAACTACTAATGTGTCTATCATGATACAAATTGACACAGATAGTAGTCTATCTTGGTTTTTCGCAGTCCATCGTAAATAGACTTTGATATCTTGCAATATTTTGAAAATATTTTGGGTCATTTGCTATATTTGAAAATAGCCCTTTTTGTATCCATGAAATATCAGTAGATACAGTTCTGTCATCAGTGAGCTTAAATTTGGCAGTTTTTAAATAATTTTATGATAATATATAAGTTTACGTGTTAGTATGTTAATTACATCAATCATAAAGTGCAGTTGCTTGCTGATGCATTCTAGCTATTGTGAGACGGTTTACTTTCCTTAATCCATAAAAGAGTAAGTAGCTATACTCTCACTTTATAAAAACTCATTTCTGGACAAAATTCCTTACATGTTATCCAACCCTTTAAGAGCATCAAATCTGGTTGGAATTCGTCCACTTAGACTGTTAAAGCTGAGGTCTCTGCAAGAAAAAAAATTTAACACAAAAGAATAAGAATAAAGAAAGCGGTTTTACAAATATTCACAAGAAATTAGGACCAAAATTTCTTCTTAATTAAGATGAAGGAATCTTGATAGTGTACAAAGTTTTGGTAAAAACTCCAAAGCAGTTGGATCTATTATCTTAATTTTCTTAATTTTATCAACAAATTATCTTAATTTTCTTAAGATTTTCTAGCTACAACTATTATAGTCAGGGATGGAAGCAAATGTATACTAATTACTGAGTACTGACAAGATTTTCAATGATGGCATCCTGTCCAGATAGTTGGGCAGCCTTCCAGAGATGTTGCAACTTCTCAATATCCTATAGACAACCAAAAACAAAATTAATCGACTGGTGGAAGGACTTGGCCTTCTCAAACGTTATAAAATAACTATGTAACTTACAGAATTGTCATGTCTTCCAAATTACTAAGGGATGGAAAGGGTGATGATGCTCCACTCAAGTCACTGATTCTCCTGCATGCAGAAGTCCATACATAAATGATACAAAACATGACGTGTTGTTCATGAGGGAAAAATAAAGTATAATACTAACAAGTCAGATAACTTTGTCAATAGTCCAATGTCAGAAGGAATGGGTCCGCTCAATCCACTTGCATGAATGAATCTGTCGAAGTAAAACTAATTTTTTGAGAGACAATACCATAATGAATCAAGAGCAGGAAGAGTAAAATGATGTCTCACAATTTAGTAAGATTTGTCCAATTACGTATGAAATTTGGTATTGGCCCAGAGAAGTTATTGTCACCAATTTGACTGCATTGACGAAGGATAAGTAAGGCTCAAGTGTTCGTTTATAATTTGAAACATCAAGCAGCTTACAAAACAAATGTAGAGCATGTGAAAAAATTATAAGACTTACAATTCCTTCAATGTGGTCAGCTTTCCCAGTGACATTGGCAACTCGCCAGAAAAGTTGTTTGATGTAAGATGTCTACGCAGCAAAAAGCTTATGAATTAATGCACATAATCTCCATAGTGTAAAGGAAAAATGAAAATGTTAAATTATAAATTGTCTTTTATTTAGATTTTGAAAACCTTCAATTACATCTAGAAGTTTGAATTGTGATTTGATGCAATCCTTCCATTAACAAGTAAATTAAATGATGACGTCCCATGACTATTAGATAAAACATTTGTCGTTTTAATTAGATATGGCATAAAAGTAGCACATGCAACAACATATTATCCTTTTAAAAGAATGTATCAATTCTAGATAAGTCCTGACACTCTATTATCTCCCATGTCCACTTCTACTATCTTTCTACTATAATCATGCCTAATTAGTCAAGGGGTCTCATGTAAAATTCATGTCATTGTTTAGTTAATAGTATTTACTGTATGGTTTTACAGATTCAACACTAGTTTAGGGAATCATATAAACACAACCATCAAAATTCAAAGACCAAATTCGCAAATTAAGCAAGGAAAAAAAAAATCTTACGAACAATAATTAGAATATAAAGGCCTTACAATCTCTGTAACTGGGGCAAATTTCCAAGCGCCTGAGGAATGCTTCCCGACAGCTGATTGATTTCCAGGACCCTATGTATGCAAATCCATTATTATTTATTTATGTTGGCAATGTCATCCAAACACTGAAATGGGAAAGTAAGCAACAAAAAAGTAATCAGAACTCACAAATTCTCGAGAGTAGTGATATTCCCAATCTCCTCTGGAATCAAACCCGTCAACCGATTTCCAAGAAGGTAACTGCAGAATCAAGAACCATAAAATTTCTCAAATCGTCCATCTGAAAATGCATAAATGAAAGAAAAGGGGACTAAGAAATTACATGCTGACGAGATTGGTAGAGCCCCATTCTGGTGGAATTTGGCCGCTGAGATAGTTCCGAGTGAGATCACTGAACAAAAAACAGCTGATATTAATTAATGGAGCAAATGGGTCGGTGATTTTGAGGATAAAACGGCGATAAGAACTTACATTTGCTGCAGAAACGGCAAACGCACAAGATTGGGTGGGAGAGTGCCTTGAAGGCTCTGCGATTTGAGAACTCTGTACCCCAAAATCAAAGACCCAAAATATAATTTCACAAAATTTTAACAAAGAACTTTGATTTTGATCAGTAGAGTGAGAAAGAGAGAGGAAGAAGAAGAAGAAGAAGTTACATGCTGATGATATGGCAGACTGTAGCATTGAGAAAGGTGCAATCACAAGTGAGATTATTTTCAAAACCAGCAACATTGTTAGGGATTTGGTTGGGTTGAGAAATCCATCCATAGGATCCATTGCAAGGATCAGCACTGAAATTCCAGTCTCTTTTTCCCAAACTCTTTCCTATTTCCTTCAAAGCTTCCACTGAAACATATATGCATATCAATCCATTGTAAACTAACAATGTTCATTGTGTTCTACAATTTCATATCAATCCATAAAAAGCTACAATCCAATTCCAAATGGTTACTACTTCCGTGGATTGTGATATCTTTTTAGGAAAAAATGTAGAACTCAAAAAGAGGATGTCAAAGCTTCATAAGTATGTAGAGATTCGTTATTACTATTTAATGCATATGTCTTCCATCATACAAAGAAGAAGTATGATCCCTACTCGGTTAAGCTTTAAGAATGTCTTAACCTATAATCAAACTCATGTTGATTTGAATGCAAATATCCAAATATCTAAACTTGTATTATAAAAATGATAGGTCAACTATTGGATTTGCTATCAAAATATGTCAATTTGAGAATGACATACGAAAAACATCCCTTTTTCTAGTACCTCGCCAAACGTTTGAATATACATCGCCATAATTGCAATGGTCTATTTTAATCATAAAAATGTATGGATATATGAATTAGGATGATGAAAGGGACGAAAATAACCGTAGGAATTATATTTTACTAAATTTAAATTATATATTAAATAGAGGAATACTATGATATGAATAATCCAATGTTGGACCAAAAATAATATAAAAAAGAAAATTAAATTTTTAGTCAAATTTTAAAAACAAACAAATTTTTTAAAACTATATTTTTAAGTTTTCAGACATTTGACTTTGTTTTTTTAAAACGGTTTTTGAGAACGTTGGTAAAAATTTGACAAAAAAGCAATGATCACCGAACATGACATTAGATTTCATGATAAGTTGCAATGTTATAGGTTCACAATTCAAACTACAACAATATTATTTCATTTTCAGCGTCCGAGTATTGAATACAGCTATATGAACATATCATAAGTCATAATTTAGTATCTTAACCAAAGTTGAATAGTAACATAATCGAACCGAATAAGATATATCTAAACGAGATTCAAACTAAAATATAGATATAAGTGAAAAGAGAGAGGGTACCTTCATCAAGAGGCAATCTAGTGGACTGAGAATGAATTCCAACAACGAAGAAGAAGAAGAAAATGAAAGAAACAAAGAGTGTTTGAGATGATAACATATTCACTCATACAAAACAATTGTATATATAAAACTCTACTTTTTTAATGCCCAAATTGGAGAACAGGCAATCCTATATATACATATACATATATATATATATATATTTTGTCAGTTGAATTTTCATTTGGATGGAAATCAACTTGGATTAAAAAAAAAGTTAAAGTATAGGAAAGAAGTATGATCTTTAGTAATAATAAACAATTAAATTATACAAATAAAAAGATAACCGAGTTGAGCTCGACCTTGACACTTTCCAACTTTCCAACCTCGACTTCCACAATCCTGTTGACATCATTGATATTATAAATACCTTTATTCGGCAACCCTTCAAGGGAATGAGGTATTGTTGAACTATGCAGTAACAATACTATCTTAAGCATCGGACATGGTTGGTTTGACACACTTCAATCGATATTGATATCACATCGATATTTTAATTCTTGCTAGTTATAAATTATAATTATGATAATTAGATTGCTTTTTTTAAATGATAAAATCACTAAAACTATAATGGTTAAATGAAAAGAAAATTTCTAACATTTTAGATTAAATATTTAAGATGTTAATATCATTTCAATTAATGGTACAAACTTATGTTTTTAATTAAAAAAAAAAACTAATGGTAGAAACTTATCCATTTGTGACATTGATTGATTAAAATTAAGTGAAAAAAGAATTGGTCATGAGAGACAAAATTGCAAACTTTGGACTTTGGAACTAATTTTTTAAAAAATGATTATTTTAAACTCAAGTTGATTAATTAGGTGAGAATTGTATGTAATGGTTCTTCTTTGTTTATATGGCAAATGCAAAAATTTATACAAACATAAAGTCTAAAAAAGGTAAAAATGAAGCTCAACTCAAAGTAATTAAAAATGTTTCATATTTAAAAGTTTTTTTAGTTGAGATGGTCTAATTATTATTATTAAATTGTCAAAGTCAATGTGTGGTTATATATGTTAATTAACTACCTTACTATATGATTTTCTTCTAAAAAAAATTAGGAACGGTGACATATATAACAATCAGATTTAAAGTTTTAGAATATATAACAACAGTTTTTTATAAAATTACAACGATAAACTTCTTTCACAAATGGACTTTTTTGTCTATCAGTAATAGACAACCAACGATATGATCTATCATTGATAGACCCCAAGAGTCTATCAGCGATAGAAGTCTATCATTGATAGACTTTGCTATATTTACAATTTTTTTTAAAAAATGTTGTTATATAATTGGTTATTATCTTTTTAAAATTGCTACCCATTATAATTTACCCAAAAACTGACTATATAATTTTTTGGAGACTATTTTCTAAACTTGAATCAATCGATGATTGGATACACATATATAATTCTATGAACATAACTTACTCGTACTATTTTAATTTATTTAAGATTGGGGATTCAAATTGGCATACCCACTTGTTGTACTATCATCATCAATAATTAGATTCATTTTAGTTCAACAACTAACAACGATCGTAAAAAAATTCAAACTCGACAAGGAGAAGTACGGCTGGTGGCCATTTCAAATCTTTCAACCTTTTCAAGTTATAGTTTACTATGCCGTTTACCTCGTAACTCACCATTTACGAGTGATAGTTTCATACCAATTAGGGTTCGGCTATTTGTGTTAAATGGATTTAGTTCGATCTAAAACTTGCTTTGCAATTCAGTAAAGTGTGAGGAATCCCCCCCCCCCCCCCCCATCTTTTAAGGGTTGCTAGCATTTAATTACTTGCAGAAAGCTTCATCGATGTTATCTACTAATTTAATGGTGGAGAAAGCAGATGTTTATAGCTTTGGTATTGTGGCATTAGAAATAGTTAGAAGGAGCAATGCAACAGTATACATCGGTCAAAGGATAAGTGCTTTTTATGTTCTTGATTGGGTAACTTGATTTCATTTCTTTACCAATGTAGTTTGTTGTGCTTGATCATTTCTTTTAATCAACCATAGTAATGAAACTAAGAGAAATGTATCGTTTATAAACATGGGATCAACCAGTTCTTCGATATCAATGAGGAGCAGAAACTAGCTCGACTGCGGTTGCAATGGTATACGATACGTTTAAGCTTTGATTTTGTGGTGCATTTCAATTACTCGATGTAAGAAGGTAACAAGAGAAACTCCTTTACAAAGTTTTAAATCTGAAAACGGATGGAAGGAACAGATGAATACTGATTACTCATAAGTTTTTTAATAATGGCAATCTCACAATTAGGTATACAACCAAAAAGATATGGGATGAAACTCGACATATTCTTCTGTGCTCCACTCCATTCAGGTACAAAAAAAAATGTTTGTGGCAGCTAAGAGGCATCTTATTGTAACTGCTAATTTACAAATCTTCTAAATATTTTCAAGTACGATCAATTACAAGGAAAACTGGCTTCTATGTTGGAGTCATGGAGACTTGTAAATGCGACCATTGTCGCACATTGGTAAGATAAAGAGTGAATTATAATATATAATTGAAGACATCTATTTTCATCGGTTTGAGAGCTTTTAGGATTAAACCAAAAGGAAAGTCACGGAAATTTATGCCTAAAAGTAGACAACATCATAACATTGTAAAGATATTTAGAGGGTCATTGTTCCTGACATAGAGAATTATCATCATCATAGAATCAATGCTTAAACAAATCTATGATTGTCGTTCCAAGGTCTAGTTTTTACTCTTAATCGAAGTCCAAGAACTACAAGATCGTATGTTCGTAAGTGATTCACTCTGTCCTATTGTAGTTGTCATTTATTCATCTTTCTGTTGAACAAGGGTGCCAATTGCATGCATCTCTTTGACTATGTCGTCTGGATCTAAAACTGGAACGAACATTAATAACGATTTAAAGCTACAAACATGGCATATGTCCACGTATGATATTAGACATGCACATTTTTCTATCATACATTTGCCATATGGCAATAATTAAACAAAGTTCCTTAATTTTGAAATGAGTAAAATCACTTTTCTTGTTACGTTTAAAATTACTCTCAACAATCGTTAAAAAAAAAAAAAAAGAAAAATGAAATCATACAAAGTTAGTTTAATGTTTAATTTACACTTTTAAATATGATTTTTATACTATAAAATTGATTTTCACGGATTTAAACCTTGTTTTGAGATGAATGTCAACGTTTGAATAGGTCAAGAAAACTCAATGGAGATGATTTCATTTTATTGTTTTATGTACTAAAATTAGTATTTGTTTACTCATTGTTACATTAGAATAGTTCCCACAATTTTCAAAGAAAAGTTATTTCTTAGAAAGGAAAAAGTAAATTTCATAATAATTTTCATCCAAATGTTTATGTAAGACGTAGAAGCTGAGCACAATTATCAATAACCAACAGACAACATCAAATAGTTATCAATAACCAAAGGACTAACATCAAATAATTACCGAAAGAAACCTTATTCGACGCTATTTCTTTTTGAAGACTTCACACACAAGATTACTATTCATTTTTCAGTTACAACTAATTGATCGGTATTGGTTTAGAATCACAAGATTGCTATTTGCATCTACAACGGTGATGAAATGGCATATATGGGAAAAACACAAGTAGAAAATACATTACTCATGCTATTAGATGAACGTGACATGTAAATTTTGAAACTTGGCCAATCTAAGGGGTACAAGGTCACAAATACATTCCAACCCGTTGCATTCCACATGAACAAATTATAAAAAGCTCAACTATTTCTTCTATAGAAAACTAAAGCAATTCAAAGCTACCCGGAAACATAGATGTTACTTTGAGAGTCAAGAATACTTAATCTACCATTGTTGCAGGTTTGAAATCAACCAAAGAAGAAAGTTCCTGACCTTTGAGACAGCATAAACAGAGTATCAACAACAACAAGATACAAATTAAGCAACAGAAGAAAGAAAAACTAGAAGACTAAAAAGCTACATACTTCACTGTTACTGCAACATCGAAGAGCTGCTAAAATTTTACATGCTAGTCGTGCTCGGCATCTTCAATCTCTTCATCCTCCGGTACTCCTCGAAGATAAAGAACATTGTTACACCTACCAGAAAAAAACAGGAAAATTGTCATGTTTGATGTCAGACATCGAGGAAGAATTCTTCCTTAAGCATGACCAAGTCCACATGCACCAGACAAAGACATAATTTAACACATAACCTTACAACTATGCTAAAATATAAAACTATAAGATAATAAAGTATTTGAGATATTTGAAACTTTCCCTCTCTTGAATATGCTCACTCAAGCCTTAACTACTAAACAATTCTCCGCTCTCCCTTTTTCTTATACTTGGGAAAGTATAATATACCCTTGGCAGTGTAATAATGTTCCTAATAGCATTCCTATCATATTACTACGTGCAAATAGGAATTGATGCATTGTTGTGATTTCAATCAACGAGAAGGCTACCTGATCAATATTTCTCCAAGACTTCCAGTCAATTGCCCGTCGATATATTCCTCAGTATTGGCAAGCTGCATTTAAAGAGTTGTAGAAATCAGCCACTGAAAGAGACTATGAGTTTTTTTGGAAATCATTTTCAAATAAAATTTCTAATTATCAAAACAAAAAATTCAGCGAAAAGGTGGATTTTACTTCACATCTTTTAATTTGAAACTATTGATGATCTATATTTTAGAACAAATGAACTTACCCTTCCTTTTGAGAATATTAAAACAAATGCAGCAGTGGTGAAGCAAACTATCGATCCTTGGAGAAATTAGGGATGCCTAAACGACTTGACTATGCATACCAATCAGGACATGCACGATAAATATTGAAAAAACAAAAATGGACAACATGTTTTCCAAATTCGTTTTCCAGAAAAATCATAGCACTGTGAAATCAGAAAATGATAAATAGTTGTACGAGGGAACTTTTAATACAAGCAGAACACATCAAATTAGATTCAGAGATGAAGAACATAGTATCGATCAGTCCTACATTTGAACAATCTCTCAAGAAAAAAGACAATTACACTAAATTTCCTTCTCGTAGTACACAAATTCATTAGACTCAAAAATAGTTCACGGATAGCTATAAACTAAGTCCTGAAGCAGAGGAAGACCCGAGAAAAATATCTACATTTGTTTCAATTGAAGTAGAAAACACACCTGCAAGTTCATGTACGAGTCCACCGAGACAAGAAAGCCTGAAATGTAAACGAAAGTCAGTACAAACTCTAGCAGTCAAGAGAAATGAGAAAAACAAACAGCAGATAGAAGCAAACCTTTGTACTCCATTCCCCACTTCAGTTTCACAACCACAGTCTTTCCAGTCAAATTGTTCAAAAACGGCTTCGGGTTAACTGGGATGCTCTACATTGTCCAAACAACCATATCAAAGAATTAAGCGTCATTTACGAATCAAAGAAAAATGGAGGGGTTGGACAACCAAAACTCAGTAAAATCAACAGAAAAATTAATCCAATAATCTAGCACTACATAAGGGTAAATTAACAATAACAATTCTTCCAGATCGAAAATTCTAGCTCACCATGGTTCCGAAAAGTTACAAGGAAGGAATTCTGGACGCCTTGGGTTGACCGTCGAAACTCGGCAGAGGAAGAAGAAGACGATGGGGAAGGGCTTGGTCGGCGACTGCACTGAAACGATTAGAGGGCTGCGGCTGATGCACGGTTGAAGACAAGCGAGGGAAAGGGAGAGAGGTTTAGGGTTTTTTTCCTTTTTTTAAAAAAAAAAAAATTCTAATTTCTCTTCATTTCTATCGGGTTGCAACGGTTCAGATCGGACCAACGAACCGAACCAGAATTTTTTTTTTAAATATATATATATATATATATATATATATATCAATACCTAAATCCCTGAATAATATCTCTAAAAAAATCCCTAAATAATATAAAATAAATAAGGTTTGATCTAAACCAGGTTTAGGGTGAGATGGGTGGAACACGAGCCTAGCGGTTCGCCTAAACCGAGGGAAGGGTAGTGAGTTGAAAGGAAGAGTTAGAGTCTCAAAGACAAGAATGAGACTAGTAGAAAAAAAATGTCTGAAAAAACTTAGTGATTAAGGAGAGGTACACATAATAGAGAAAAAAATGTAGATGACAAATGTCCCGAAAAACAAATCTAGAAAAGAAAAGGAAACATAGTGACACGTCTTCGATGATTATATGTTTTACAATATGTTCTATGCTTTCTATTGGAAGAATTATTCACTTTTTAAATGTAAAGATGTTATGTTGTATGTTTAGTTTGTTGAAAAAGATCCATTTGTTAATGCATGAGAGGGTTATGTTGTATGTTTATACTTTTTAAAAAGATGCGTTTGTTGGAGAAAAAGATGCTTGGATAGTCGTTTAGTGAAAAGATATGTGTTGGAAAAATATGTGCACTTCAATACGCGTTGAGAGTAAAATGAGGGACAACATGGAAAGAAAAGATTCTCCCTCAATGCCCTTTTATATAGTGTAAGATACAAGGGTTGGCAACACGGTCGGGGTGGGACGGGAGAGCATTTCCCATCCCTGTACCCGTGGAGAATTTCCATCCCCCTCCTCGCCCCATTTCCTGTTTTCTTTTATTATTATTACTATTATTTAATTATTCTTTAAAATTGAAATAATTAAAATTTGATATTTAAATTAATAATAAAAACATTCTAGCAGTTCTTATGGTAAATTTAATAAAATAGTTAAGTTAATTTAATTATAAAATAAAATAAAATTAAAAAAAATTAAATATAATGTAAAGTAATGAAAAAAATTATTCGGGGACGAGGTGGGGATACCTTCCTCGTCCCGCCTTTTTAGTTTCCCCAATTTGACTTCGTTCTCGATCAAACTAGGAATTCTCCACCCCGATTCCCATGATTTTTTTTTGTCAACCCTACATACCCAAAAGCAAAAAGTGATGTGCATTGTAGATAATCTACAAAAGTAGCAGGGTTAGAATTCATTGTTGGGCTTTGTCTTTTGTAATGAATGTATTATTTATTATTTATAATGGATTAAACTCATGTGTGATTAGATCTCCATGGTTGATTTTGAATATTCTCATTATTAATTCGAATAACGTTTCTCATGTCACGATTGAACAAGTGACATGAGAGAGAGGATAGAAATAGGAGAGTTCAATACATTCAGAAGCAATATTCATTCTATATACAACATAGCTTATGAAATCATTTAATTCGTGGGATATAAATGCCTTGTAAGAAATGACTTGATAAAAACATTGTTAAAAATTACCCCCTTAACCTCGCTTCTTTCTGCACAACCCATTAAAGAAATCTTAAAATCTGATCCAACAAATATGAACAGGCCAAGAACATGCAAGATTGAACTTGAACCTTTCTAAATTGTCATCCTTACCCATAAGACACCACTGATATTAATATTTACAATTCTTATTACCAGCAAATCAAAACAAACAAATTTTTGCCCATTGTCTGATTTATAGACAGATATTCAGAAGAAACAGAACTCTATTATGCACAGCATAGCTCATTTGGGCAAGGATATGGCGTCAAGAGCTATGAGGAGCCATTGTATACACTAACAGATCCATCAACCTAAACAATGGAGTGAGGTAGAAATTGAGTAAGATATTTACATGACGCCAGGCACCTATTATGTACAGTTAATTGGTTCCGAGCAGAAGCGGTATGTACGAAGCAGTAGACAATGGTCTTGGATCTGATATGAAACGAAAACAAATAAACAGTTGCAAGTAAAAGAAGAAAAAATGTATTCAGGTAGAATCCATTAAACACATACCTTCAAGTTCTATACGAAGCCAATCTTGTGCGCATATTAAAGCTTGACGAGTATCGGGGCTTAAGGAACTTCGATAGCGGTCGAGAATTCGACCACCAGCGCAAAATGCGAACTCGGGTGCAATGCTTGACATTGGAGTCCCGATAACATCACGAGCCATCATGGACAAGATTGGGTACCTCGGTGTGTGGACATTCCACCAATTTAATATGTTGAAATCACAGTTTCGAGGAAACACTGGTTCCTCTAAATATTTGTCCAAGTCAGACATCACATTTTGACCTTGGGAAGTCTCATGAAGAAACTTGTCAAAGCCTTTTAGCCTGTCCCTAGAGTCATTGCCCGTCCCAGGTAAACTGCTTCCACGCAAAGTTGAACCTTGATCGACCATCGAAAAGAAAATTGAATATTGATCATAAAGTTCCTTGATTCCATCAGAAACTTCCTTGATACGATCCAAGGCCGTACTACCGTAAATCTGCGAATAGTAGTACTCAACCAATTTCATTTTGAACCTTGGATCTAGAACTGCTGCAACTGCCAAAGCCAGACTGCATTTGCTCCAATATTTATCATACTTGGCCTTTATTTTCGATGCAAGGGAGTTGAGAAAATTATCCGAGCTTTTACACCACTCTATTAATTGAATGTGAACATCACACATCTCAGGAAAATATATATTTGCCGTAGGAGATTTGTTGCTCAAGATGTTCACAATTTCGACAAAAAGTTTCAAATAGTCAGCAGCGGTAGTTGTCCATTCCCACTCTAAAGCAGTAAGAGCTGACGCATAATGAGGATCATGCTTTTGTAGAAGATTAAATGCACCCTTGTATTCCACGGCTGTCTCGAGCATGAAATATGTTGAATTCCATTGACCAGGGTTGTCAAGGACCAATATCTTCTGACTGGTGATCCCAACTTGATGAGCCATCTCATTGAACCTCCCTTGAGTGACTTGTGAACTTCTGATATATTTAAAACTCCCTCGGATCTTTTGGTTAACCTCTCGCATCGCTTCTATCACGTCTTTAGCGATTGCATTTATGGTATGTGCGGCAGAGCATACATCAAATAGCCTACCATTACTCAAAAGAGATCTTTTCTTCAAGATGTGTTCTTTAATTCTTCTAATTATCTCGTCATTGGTTGAAAAATCATCAAACGTCAGTGCAAATAGCTTACAGTCAATGTCCCAATCCACCAGGCATTTAATAATCACGTCAGAGAGCATATCCTCTGTATGAGAAGAATCAAGTGTGATAAAGTTCAAAAGCTTCTTTTGTAATTTCCAATCCTCGTCAATATAATGTGCGGTCAAGCATAAAAAATCAATATTTTCTGATGAAGACCACATTTCAACCGAAATGTTAATTCTACCCTGCAATCTATTAATAGTTTCAAAAATCTTCTCTTTCTCCTTCTGATAGATTTCCATACAAGAAAGCTCAACAGTGCTATTGGGTAATACCTCGAACAACGGTTGAACGTTTTTGACAAAAACTTTAAACCCTACATGCTCAACAATAGACAATGGATAACCGTGCACTATGATCATACGAGCAAGGTCATTCCGACTCCGTTCTTGATCAAACTTACTACTTGCAATGGTGACTACTTCATCCCTTCTCTGATTTGGATCATATTTCACAATTGCTGATTTGAACTCATCTTTTCTTTGCCCCTCATCAAATCCGATGTTTGCAAGACCACTTGAACTATCCTTTTTTAATCTCTTGGCCGCAAGTAGTTGAGAAACATCATAATTGGATCTTTTTAGACATCGCATCAAGTGGTTTCTTAAATGTGTGGTTCCGCTATTACTTGAGCCACTAAGCTTCTTGTTGCAATGGACACAAACAGCATAACAAATGTCAGCCTTTCTGACTCTCTCAAAATGATTCCAAACTACCGAAGTCAACCTCTTTGGTTTCTTGATCGATGGGTCGTTAGACATCTCCATTGCATGGGGATAAATAAACCAAATTCCGTACAAAGGTATGAACTGCAAAGGCAAAGTAAAAATGATAAAAAAGTGAATGGAAACAATTCTTTAAAGACTTCTTATATAGCTGCCACAAAAGGGACTAGCTTCTCAATTCTCCCATTTATAAGACAATGTAAAGATTAAAATTATTCAGATTATGGTTCACAAAAGAATGGAGCACAGATAACAACGATATACAAAACAACTTAAACTCTAAAACAAAATTACAAATAAATGAGTCAAAGAATGGAACATGGAGGGCAACTCAACTATGGAGTCATGGACTACGTGAATAAAAATAATAGGATTTCAAACAACGTTTGGAATACAAGGATGAAAAAGTACTTACGATCTTAAGACTCTCCCATTGTTTGGGCCAAACCCTTCAACTCATCATAATTGTTACATACTTCAGAAGCCCTTTTTCATCTATCATGAGAAAGAGAGAGAGAGAGAGAGAAAAGAAAGATAGAAAACAAATGAGAAATTGTACAAAGAAATAATTAATGGTAACTGTAAAAACCAATTATCAGTCAGTTCACACTAGCTAGCACCCAATAGAAAATGATCACGAAGTTGACGAGATAGATGGCCAGTGTCTAACAGTATCTGCTACAAGGGAGATCACAACTAATATACCATGTTGTCCTAGCATTTTCACGAGGAAAATGAATCAGAATTGCAAGGCAAACAATACCAAAGCAAGAGAATCAACTAAAAATTTCAAATCAATCCATGAAAGAAGAATCACATTTCCATGAAAGAACCAAAATTAGATAAATTTCCAGCAGAGATAACAAAATTTCAGCTTGAACTCCCTCCAAAAACATATATTGAATGAACATAAACACCATAAATTACATGAAAAGACAGAACCCAACAAAAGAAGCAGCACAAAACAGTTAAGTAGAACCACAATTCAATTATAATTTGAAATGGGTCTTACAAAAAACTGTTGAATTGAAGTTTCTTCCTTTGGAAATGGTGGAGTCGGATTGGATAGTCTGACAGGGTTAGGGGACAAAACGAAAGAATCCCACCTATGGATTTAGGGAGAGTGAAACCAAAACCAAACTGATGCGCGACTGGGTTCAGATCCGATAATCCTGAAACCCAAAAGGCTGAATTGTGCAATTCAGGTGGGTCAACGATCGCAAGAGTGAATTGGTAGCTGAATAAAGTGGTGATGGGAAACAAAAAGTGGAGTAAAAGTTGAATCTTGTAAAAGGAATCAAACCAGATTTTGGATCTGTCAGTATTTTTGTTCTTTTTTCCTTTTTCTTTTGCTTTGGGTATTAGGGTAGGTTGGGTTTAATGACACGGGGTTGGACCATGATTTCTGTTGGTTCAGGTCTGAAATAGTGAAATCATCAAAGACAATCCACTTACTTGTAAAAGTTTTTACCTGCGTAAGGTCATCTATAGCGTACAACGTATGGACTCAAGAAATCATATAGTTATGCAGTAGATTTAGGAAGATGGAAAAATGGCTAGGTTTAGTATTAATTCTGATTAAAAAAATTAAGGATCTGGATTAATAAAACTAAAATTTTAAATGGATACACAGTAAAAAGTGTGTTCGTTTTTTGGGCGAGTGCGCTTATCCAAACCCATCTGTCCTATAAACAGCGGCAACAATGAGCACGTGCAGGGAAGTTTCTATTTCCCCCACAGCCACAATTTGGAAGCTCCCATGCAAGCCTTTGGATATAAACCCCTTCGGCAAATCAAAATCTTCCAATTTGCCCACTTTCTGCAACATGCATCCTTTGCATAATCTGTTCAAGTAAGAACTCGTTGACAAGTGAAGCAACTTCTCTCTTCTAGTTATGTCACAAAACTCTTAAGACCGTGCTCCACTCTTCTAGTTATGTCATAAAACTCTTAAGACCCTCATACAACTAAGAACTACTAGGGTGCACCGAACAAGCATTTTACACTTTTTTTTTTCCAAACACCTTTCTTAAGTCGTAGTCCTTTAGCAAATCAAGTGCCTTTTTGTGCAATCACACTAAAATCACTAGAGAGTGTACACTTCTACCTCACTTAGGCAATTGACCAAAAATTAGGTTCTTTTGTTTGGGCACCATTAGTTCATAGACTCAAAATAAGCAACACAAAACGTTGAGCCAATAACGCTGAAACGTCTTCCGATGCCAACTTAAATTAGTGATCCAACACCGAACACTTTTCGCAATAAACCTTGAGATGACACCACAATTCCACACCTGATTATCCTTTGCCAGGTGTAAATACATTTAAAAAAACCCTGCTAAGGTAATAGAAGTGTTTTTAAGATGCAGTCGGGCGCACGCCTCAGGCAAGATACGAGGTGATTTGAGGCTACTACGCCTCTTGTATTGGCCAGGGGACCAACTTCAAATGGGTGCTCACCTTGGTGGTGCCTCACCGCGATGGAATTTATCTAAGAGGCCATGGATAGGGCAAAAGAGGCAATTAAGAGTGAGTTTAATGATAATGAGATTAAGTACAAACCAATCTGGGAGATCACTGATAGAAGATAGGATTGTCAACTTCACCGACCTTTACATGTTGCTGGATATTATTTGAATCCATCACTTTTCTATGACCACAAGGATAGAATTACTCAAGATGTTGAAGTCATGAGTAGTCTTCTTAAAGTTGTGCAAAGAAGGATACCATCTACTAGTGATCAAAACCAATGCACAGTGGAGTTAGAGTTATATTCTGAAGCTAAAGACATGTTCGACATTGACTTAGCAATCAACACGAGGAAAGTTAAGACGCCAGGTATGGACATTCCCTACTACATTTACTTTCATTGAGAAAGAATGAACGAATACAAGCGCACAAAAAAACCATAAGCCCACAAAAAGAGGAATCCCACAATAAGAAGGGACTCCAACCATACAAAATCAAGCTCATAGAATAAGATCTTCAAAATCAAAGGCCAATGGGAGACATGAAAGCGAACAAGAGACCATAAGCCGTCACTCCCCCTCTCAACACCCCTAAACACCATACCATTTCTCTCATCCCAAAACACCCATAATATAGCACAAATGCTGCTACACCAAAGAAAGAGACCTTTTTCCTCAAACGGCGGATTGAGGAGGAACTCCTCAATCATATCTCTAACAACTCTGTGGTGCACACTGCTCAAACCAAATGCCTAAAGAAAAGAGTTCCAAACACAGCTCGCCAAATCACAATGCCAAAGGATACTGTCCAAGTCTTCCTCCGCCTTCCGACACATAATGCAACGTGTTAGAGATATAGTAGGGTGCGAGCGCAATTGGAGTTTGTTTTTTACATTATTAATTTAAGATTTAAAATATTCTTCTAACTCTATATTGGTCAATAACTTGTAGACTCATACAAAAAAAGAGAAATATATTGGAGCAGAAGCGCTTAAATGATTTGATTTATGTGAAGTATAATCAAGCACTTAAAAGTGCTTTGATCTAAAGGATCAACTTGATCCAACCTCCTGGAATCATATCGACGAGAGTAATGAATGGCTGGTCGGAGCATTGGATGAAGAAAATAATGAAGCTAAAGTTGACAATGAGAGAGTTTTTTATGACGACGACCTCACATGGGGAGATGTGGCTCGTGCTATTGGTGTTAGAGAACCCATCACGTACACTAGATCAAAAGGAAAGTCAATTGCCTCTACGCTCTACCTCCATTTCTAGAGTTCAAAAGAAAACACCAACTATACAAGTGGTTAGTGATGAAGATGCAGATGACAAGGAAGAAAAATTAGGCATTGAGTACCATGGCCAAGAGGAGCAATGGATGAAACCTTAGATTTAGATGGGGAGGATGATAAATTTGACATTTGATCATGTTTTAAATTTTACTTTTGAAGTTTTGTTAATTTTTATTGATTAGATTGCTATTATTAATCTTTGAGGCTCACATTTGTACATAAACTTATGTTCTGCTTATACGTATATTATTTATTTATTTATTGCACCTTGCTTCGCTCGGGCGTCTCTATTTTGTCGCCATCGCCTTCACCTTGAGGCGATCAAAGGACCTATCGCCCTCAGGTGCGCCTTGCACTTTGAAAACACTGGGTAATAGCTGAACTCACAGTCACAAACTTTTACCAATCCAATCATTTCATTTTGTATTAGATGAAACTCTTTCATCATAGAGAAACACTTCAAACTCTTTTGATCGGTAAAGACCTGGATCTTTCTCCATAAAAACGATGTCTCAACAACTTCAAAGCCATGAGTGTGGTAATCAAACTCATTACCATTTAGTTGTCTTAAGGCATAAGGAACAACCTTTCCATGCCACAAAGGCACACTACTTGAACCATCGTCTCAAAAGATTACTTAAGATCACAAATCATGCATCTCTAATAGAAGTAGTTACTCAGCTAAAACCAGAACGATAGCTAGTCTCTTCGTTAACTCGAAGACTTTACTCACAATCACTTAACCATCGAAGACACGCACTCTTTATGGTCAACTGATTCAAAGAAGTGATGATCTTGGAGAAACATTTCACAAAACTTCTACAATAACCAGTTAAACCTAGAAGCTTCAAATTTCCCAAACATCAATTGATCATGAGTAACTCATACATAACTACTTCAACTTTGCTTGGATCTACAAAAATTTCTTCTTTGTAGCAATTTTAGCAACTCATACATAGCAATTTTAGCAACTTAAGCGTGTGTTTGAGATTGATAGTTAAAATAGTGATTTTAGAAAGGAAAAAAGATTTAGTTACAATTGATTTTGTAAAATTAATTTCTAAACAATCAAATTTATGTTTGGTAACAAACTCTTAAAAGTGATTTTCATATATTTAAAATTGATTTTAAATCATCATGTTTGATACCGAAATTGATTCTAAAACTATCAAATTACTAAAAGAAGGATATTTTGGGCATTTTAAAAACTATATAAAATTAGGTGGTGACTCCCGGTTAATCATTTTTCAAGAATCACTAAAGAGCTAATACTTCAAAAATCAATTTTGAGTTATTTCTTATTTTTCTAAAATCACTTTCTTTTGGTTGCCAAACACCATGTTTTCGTACAAATGTGATTTGGCCAGTGAAAAAGTGATTTTGGCATAATCACTACAAAAGTAGTCAAATCAAATTATTCAAACCTTTCGGAAGTAACCAAAGCCAAAACGTAAACACTTTCAATTTAAATCAGTCGACTTCCAAGTTCCAACTGTCGTTCAAAATAGTCATTTACTTTTATTAGACATAATCAACTAAAAATATACAAAATACTTTCAATCAATTCTCAAATCACATAAAACATGTTTTATAACAAAAAAACATTTAAGACATGCAAAACAAATTCATTCAGTTTCCATGCTCCGGATCACTAGCAACCATTTAAATCATAACAGTCAAAACATATTTTCATCAATTGCGGAAAGGCTGTGAACATTACTTACCTCGAACACTACCATTCTCAATCTGAAAATCCACTTCCTTGAAAGAACATTAACTTTTAGAAAGCCTAAACAATAAACATAATCTTGAAGTGTTAGAACTTACTTCCAAAACGGTAAAACCGTAATCCAACATAAATAATCTAAACCAAAATACCACCATAAACCTTAACTAATCACTCCAAATTAACCCAAAACTACAACCAACAACCTTTCACAAATCAAAGACTGAACTAAGACACTTTAATCAAGTCTGAACTAGTCCGAAATGTGATCCAACTTGCTAAATCCTAGCTAAATCCTAACTAAATCCTTAGATATTTACCCAAACACAACATTAAATGAGTTTCTGAGTTCAGAAAATGAAATTAAAGCAACGGTCCTTACCGAACCATTCCGAAAAGGCTCCAACCCTTCCTGGTTGGTGCATGAAAACGTCCGAACTTGTAGATCTGGACACTAAACGTTATTGACAAACTGATTTGGAGCCAAACGAAGTGTGGGTAACAGAAAAAAGCTTAACCCCAGGTCAAAAACGCTGTTGCCAGACACCCAGTCGTCTAAAGAGTAATGCTTGGAGTCTCAAACAGAGAAGAAACGATGCTATGAAACTTGTTCGAACTGGGTGTTCACGTCGCAGACTAGCTCTGCCGTCGAACGTGGAGCGAAATCACGTGGTCTGAATCGTCTGATACGTGAGCACTGGTCGTCGGAGCTCGTGATCGACGCTGCTGCTGCTGCTGGGTTTGTCGTGTAGTCGCCGGCAGCTGAAGAGGAAGAAGGTGACGGAGGTTAGGGCATCCCTATTTTCTTTTTCTTGTTTCTTTTTTTCTCTCTCCTACATATGACTATTTCCTCTTCGTTCCCTTTACCCTCCGTTTGTATTAAAAATAATAATAATAATAGTAAAATAAAAAATAAAAAATAAAAAATAAAGAAATAATTTAGAATGCTGTTATTTTAAATTTGAGAAATGATTTGAAATTAATTATTTGTTTTGAAGTAAGAAATATTTAAAATGAAAGTATTTAAAATTTGACGTTTGAGTGGTTGAAAAGAAAGAAAAAAAAGGTTAAAAGAATTTATAAATTTAGGTCTTTATCCAAAAATTATATTGGAAACTATTTATAAAAATATCGTAGTTTTAAAAATATTTATTAAAATATCATAGTTTTAACACTCAACCATTTGATTTTATTTTATTTTTTTCATTTTTTGAATTACATTCGACTAATTTGCATTTATTTTTTTCCAATATTTTTTCCTATTTTTTGGATACCAATTTGTTTTTTTTCCCTATTTTTTTTTATGGTTTAACACCAATTTGTTTTTATTTGTTTCCTATTTAAATCATTATTAGAATTTTCTTTTCTTTTATACATGCGTATGCTTTAGTCTTCCAACATATACGGATCCTTTTGAATGTAATAAAATGGACTAATTCAAATGTTATAACTGTAAGATGACATTTTTTTTAACTCATCAAAGTTTGTTTATTATATATAAATTTTCCTTAATTTAACTTAGAAACGATTTTAAAATCATAAATTAAATTTAGAAAATTTTTTCGTTTTTTTATTTTAAATTAAGTTTGTTAATTGTCAATTTAGTATTTTTTTTTAGTAAGTATTCGATTGAATATATTCAAATTCGATTAAAAGGAGATGTAAAGTTGTTTTTAAAAAGTTATAAAATGAAATTCTTTTTAAATAATCAAACTTCTAAAAATATTTACAAATATAATAAAATATCACAATTTATTTGTGATAGACTACAATAAATCAAAATAAACTACTATATGTGTCTATCACGATACAAATAGACACAGATAGTAGTCTATCTTGATTTATCTCGATTCAATCGTAAACTTTATATTTTGTTACATTTTATAAATATTTTGATTTATTTTGTTATATTTAAAAATAGTCATTATAGAAAAAATTAATGAATTTAGCTACTAGATTGAACGAGAAATTCTTATTAGTAGACTTTTCAAATTAAAAAATGGACCATTTCCTTTCTCACACGCCAACCGCCGACAACAAATTAGGATGGTAACTTAAATGACTAAATTAATAATTCTTCAATCTATGATTTCATTAGTGCAACTAAAAATCATATAATTTGAACTCTGAACTTATATAATTATTGTAATTAATTCTTAAGCTCAACTTTTAATTACAGTTCGAAAGTTTGAGAGGACATTTGCGACTATCACTCACTTTTTAGTGAATTTTGTGTAATTTTTCCAAGTTTCGATGATTTTGATGATATTTTTCATAATATTTTTTTGACACACAAAATAAATTTGAGACATCTCTATTTTCTTTTAATTATTAGCGGCAACAATATTGTTTAATTTTAGTAATATAAGTAGTATTTAGTTCCAATGTTCTTATTTTTCTTTTGAAGATATGCAAGGTGGAAAATCAAACTCTAATCTCGAGATTAATAGTATATACATGATGTCAATCGGACTATATAAGTGACTCATTTTCTATCTCATTTATTTCGTCACTCTGTTGAATAAACCCCCCCTTCCCTTCATTCTTTACCAACTCACTTTTCTACACTTCTCCCTCTCCCACACGGTTTTTCTCACATATTCCCACACAAGAAAATTATTTCCAGTTTTAATTTTTATTTTAATTACTTTGTTCGTCCGACCATTTGTCTTTCCAATAAAGTGTCAGTTTTCGGTCGGTCTCTATGCAATTCCGATCGAAGTTCAGGTTGTTTTATCCTAGGGACGCCGTTTCAAGATTATACTGTTTGCACAACCGAGCAGAGCCGCGAAACGTCTTAAAGAGAGAGAAATTCGCGACTCAGCCAACCACACTAATCTGTTTCTGTTTTGCAGCTATTGAATTTGTTCTGTTCAATTTTTCACCGACGGTATTTTCCAACAATAACTCACTTTTCTACACTGCTCCCTCTCCCATACGGTTTTTCTCACATATTCCCACACAAGAAAATTATTTCCAGTTTTAATTTTTATGTTAATTACTTTGTCCGTTCGAGCATTTGTCTTTCCAATAAAGTGTCAGTTTTCGGTCGGTCTCTGTGCAATTCCGATCGAAGTTCAAGCTGTTTTATACTGGGGACGCCGTGACAAGATTATACTGTTTGCACAACCGAGCACGAAACGTCTTAAAGAGAGCGAGATTAGCGACTCAGCCAACCACACTAATCTGTTTATGTTTTGCAGCTATTGAATTTGTACTTCAATTTTCCACCGACGGTATTTTCCAACAAATTTAAGACGTTTCCATCTGCGACGTGATGACCCAAGCTAATATGATCACCTCTGATCTCAACCGTCCATTCCGGTTCGAAGGAGCACATCTCAAACGGTGGAAACAGAAGATGCTGTTCTTCTTAACTCTTAAGAAAGTAGCTGTTGCATGCACCACGGAAAAGCCCGAGTTGCCTAAGACCGATCCAACCCAGGAGCAAATTGTTTTCCATCCATGCTTCAACAGTACTGATTTGCTCCTGGGTTGGATCGGTCTTAGGCAACTCAGGCTTTTCCGTGGTGCATACAACAGCTACTTTATTAAGAGTTAAGAAGAACAGCATCTTCTGTTTTCACCATTTGAAATGTGCTCCTTCGAACCAGAATGGACGGTTGAGATCAGAGGTGATCATATCAGCTTGGGTCATCACGTCGCAGATGGAAACGTCTTAAAATTGTTGAAAAATACCGTCAGTGGAAAATTGAACAGAACAAATTCAATAGCTGCAAAACAGAAACAGATTAGTGTGGTTGGCTGAGTCGCGGATCTCGCTCTCTTTAAGACGTTTCGCGGCTCTGCTCGGTTGTGCAAACAGTATAATCTTGCCACGGCGTCCCCAGGATAAAACAGCCTGAACTTCGATCGGAATTGCACAGAGATCGACCGAAAACTGACACTTTATTAAAAAGACAAATGCTCGTACCGACAAAGTAATTAAAATAAAAATTAATTTTCCTGTGTGGAAATATGTGAGAAAAACCGTATGGGAGAGGTAGGAGTGTAGAAAAGTGAGTTGGTAAAGAACCAAGGGGAAGGGGGGTTTATATAGGTATGAAGAGGGCTATATTTAGAGAGAGAAGGCATGATCTGTGCACGCTGACCGAGGCGAAAAGGACGCACGCGGACCTGCCAACGCTGACGGCCTACTCCCACGCGCCCTAACGCGCCCTCGCAGTCTGCCATCTTCTCCTTTGACCGCGCCTGCTCTCGTCATCAGTGCCGTACGCGGACTTTTTCTTTTATTTATTATTATTATTTTTTTTCATCAACAGGGTCCACATTGCGCTCATCTCTTACGACCATGTCATCTGGATCGGGAATTGGAATGAAGTACTCCTCGGATAGCAAGCTTAGCTTCCAACATGGCCACCACGGAGGACATGGTAGGTGTTGCTGAGGGAGAGAGATTGGTGCAGAGGTTATTCATCATTGCCATTGCTTCTTCTTGGTTGAAGCTGAAACCCAACTTTGGATCAACCACCTCCATTAAACTCACTTTTTCTTTCAATACAAGTGCCTCTGAATAGAACATAGATTAACTGTGTGATCTGTTGCAAACTTTTGTTCCAAAAGTGTTGAAACTTGGGTTTTAAATTGAGTAGAAAAACAAACCCAGTTTAAGGGTGTTTGGTTTAATTTTGAAAATTAGTCATTTTTTTTAAAATTAGTCCATTATGTTGTCATTTCTCATGCAGGAACCTGTTTGCAAGCTCTGCAAAAGACAATAATTCGTAAATCTTAAGATTTCTTTGGTGTAAGCAATGTGATTGTTTTGTTTGCTATTTCACTTTAAACAGATGTTGCACTAACCAACCAACATCTTTTTGTTTAATCAATAGCCTTGTTTCATGTCTCGACAGCAAACCTTGTTCTAACTGTAAGTTAAAATTTCACGTGAACAATTTCTTTGTTCTTTCTAAACTTCATGAGTGGCAGAAAAACTCAAGGGATAATGTGATTCAGGAGGAGCTCTTGTATTTTTATTTTGTAAAATAATATAAATATAAATGTTGTGGTGGGGAAGCAGTAACCATTAATGGTACTAAGTTTGAAAGAGATGTAGATGCAGGCAAGCCATCAGTGTTTGTGTCAAGTAAAACAAATTGGGGATTCAGCAATAATGGTACTAAGCTTTTCAACCCACTGTATTGAAACAAATAGTTCACTTAAGTTTTCTACACTGTATCAAAGTGCTCGAGTTGCTCCAATATCCCTTTACTAGCATAAAAGTTTTACGAACTGAAGGACCTGAAGAAAGTCAATTGAATTTAGATTGGCAAACAAGGCAAAACATCTGTCTTGGTATACCAAAGGCTTGGCATATCTTCATGAGAAATCAAGATTAAAGATTGTTAGATAGAAGTCTCAACCACCCCAGTCTTGTCAAACTTGAGGAAGAAGGAAATACCCTCATAAGCACTCCAATTGCTGCAACTTTGTGAGTCACTATTCCTTTCTGTAATAACTGATCTAGCTAGCTTTTGAATCTTTTACTGTCTGTGCTTAGCATACTCCAACTAGACTCCAATAATGCTATCAAATTAGCTAATAGCATTTATGTTTTTACCTGGCAACAACGAATAGTGTAAAAAAGTTATTAAATTTGAATTCTCTCTCAAATTATTAACGCCTAATAGCTCGATTTTGTAGTGGTTATGTTGTGCCAGAGTATACAACACGAGGTTACTTAACTGATAAAGCGGACGTTGACAGTTTTGGCATTGTGACCTTGGAAATAGTTAGAAGAAGCAATACTGATTCTCGATCAAAGTACGATTGTTTTTATATCTGCTTGATTGAGTAACTTGAATCCGAGCTTTCTTTGTTTTTATTGTATTTTATCTGGTTATGTCAATGACAAGGAAACTAAACTAAACTTAATCTCTTGTTGCTACGTTGATTAATAAACAGCCATGGAAATTACCTTATTGGAACTATGTGTTTAGTGTTCCATTTTTGATATGTTGTTCAGGCACTTGAATTGAAAGAAAAGGAGAGTTTAATGGAACTAGTTGATCCAAGATTAGGGTCCAATTTTAACCAGAGAGAGGCAATGAACATGATCAATATTGCTTTGCATTGCACCAATGTGGTTCCAACACAAAGGCCTAGCATGTGTTTAGTGGTGTGGAGGAATTGGTTGTTTCACATCCAAATGAGTCAAGAGCAAAGATGGGTGCAAAGTGGACCATTTTGGAGCAGAGGTTGAAACAACCTGACAATCAGAACCAGGCAGAGATTGATCCTTTATGTTCCAATTTTATGTTAAAATACAATTTTGGTCCATATATTTAGAGTTTATTCGATTCTAGTTTTTGTACTTTTAAATGTCCAGTTTTACTTAGCGTACGGTTTATAAATTTTAGGAAAATTTATCTTTTTAGTCTCCTAAAGTTTTAAAGAATATGTGGGTTTGTTCTCTAAATTTAAAAAATGGATCTTTTTAGTTTTCAGGTTTATAATAATAGACTCATTTGGTTGGTCTACAGTTATCAAAATGTACATTTTTAGTTTTTTAATTTTTAAAAATATGTTTAGAAAGTCTTTCAAATAACTTTATAATTTTGTTTTTAAAAGATTATATGACATTTTAAATTAGAAGAATAATTTCTAAAAACATGTCGTCTCTAAAAATATGTTTTTTTATAATTTTAACTTCATATAACTATTTTTTTAAAAAAATCAAACAAAAAAATACTCCTAGGTCCTTTTAAACCTACTTTTAAAAACTCAAGAGCTAAAAAAATACATTTTGAAAAGCATAGATCAAATGGGTCTATTATTGTAAACCTAGAGACAAAAAAAATGTTCAATTTTAAAACTTAAGGACCAAACACGAATATTATTCGAAACTTGAGAATTAAAAATATAATTTTTCTTAAATCTTAAATTTGGTTCCTAACAGTTAATTTTTATCAAATTAGTTTAACCACAATAATACTTTTCAGGCAAGAAAATATAATATTTAAATATATGTTTCCAAAATTAACTTACAGTAAAAATGCTAATAGATAAAATAAATTAAAAACTTTACAACATAACCATAAACTAGAATAAAGAATAAATTTAAGATTTATTTAAAATATAAAAACTAAAATTAGACCTTTTGAAAATCAAATAAATTCTAAGTACAAATGATATCTTCTAAGTTTTCTTTTAATATATATATATATGACTTAATCAATTTCTATCCTCACTTTATTTAGACAAATCACTTTTAAAAAAGAAAAAAAAAAAGAAAAAGTTTGATTTACCTTTGTCACAACTTTGCCTTTGGAGTTAAAAAGGATGGATAGTAAGCTCTTTTTAAAGAATCCTAAGCTCTTGAATTGGAAGAAATAAAATGATAAAATTCTCCACCACAAAATTTCAAGGTTACCATGTGAATATATTTTCCGAAATTGACTCGATGTCTGCTAAAGTATCGTTATTATTATATTGTAGTCGTCTCATCGTCGTCGTCAACGTCAACGTCAACGTCATCACTTTTTTTTTTATGGTTTCTTTTTTAAAAAAAAATTAAAACAAAAAATAGAACTTTTAACAATGTATAAAAACTCCAAATCAAAGTATATGGAGGGGAAAATGTTCAATAAAGATTAAAAAAATGATAGAGATAAGACTTCAAATTTAATTAGACTAATAATATAATATGATATAATCTCTCAATATGTTTAAAGAGGCAACATTGAAGATGTTGGAAAGTAGAAGACATTCAATAATTTGTTGCTTCTTTGATTCTAAGCTTTGGTTTTGAATCTCCTCTATTGCCTCTTCCCTCTTGATGAAGGTCACCACACATCTTTTAAAGTATCCATTAATTACTTTTTTTTAAAAATATTGTTACATGTTATAATTAAATTTACCCTTACCTACTAGTTTAAGTTTTTGAGTCAATTGATGATTTAAGATGATATCAGAGTCCACAAATAAGAGAGAGTGTTAGTAATTTTTGATTAAATTTACTTTCACCCACTAGCTTAAGCTTTTGAGTTAAATTCATGATTTAAGATGGTATAAGAGCATATTGCTTCAGGATGCCCTCAGTTCAAGCCCTTTGTGATATTATTTTCTCCCCAATTAATATCAATTTCCACTTGTTTGTCTCCTCTTCATATTTCAAGCCTGTCAAGTGAGGAGAAATGTTAGATATTATAATTAAATTTACCTTTACTCGCTAGGTTAAGCTGGTATCAAGCTTTTGTGTCAATTGATTATTTAAAATGGTCGTATCAGAGCAAGTTGCTTCAGAATGTCCTGGGTTCAAGCCCCTCCAACTTTATTTCCTCCCCATTTAATGTTAATTTTCACTTGTTGGGACTTTCTTGATTTCAAACCCACAAGTGAATAAAGTATTAGATATTATATTAAATTTAGGCTCACCTATCAGCTTAAGGTTTTATGTCAATCAGTGATTTAAGAAATATATATAGACTTATGAGTAGAAAATTATTATTTTTTCTTTTTAATTATGTTTGTTTCATTGGACTGCATTTCAATTTTTCTTTTACCAAAACATTTGATTTCTTAACAAAAAAAAATTATTTTTTATATTACTTTTTAAGTTTTCAACCATTGAACTATAATAATCTGCACCTCAAAGACAGAATATAATATTCTGCATTCCAAACACATAATTTATTTTAATCAACATACTAGAATAACTCATTTTGCACTCCAACCGTCTTCTAATAGAATATGATAATAAAATAAATAAATTCATATACTAAAGTAGTATTTATAAGTTTTATTATCAATAACAAAAAGTTAAAACCTAATGGATTAGGCCTCTCTTAAGAATTATATTATTAGTTTCTTTTACTAAATATAATTAATATGCTATATTATTATGCTATATTAAACGTTGACAAACTTGTTGAAATCTCAATTTAAGAAAATATTCAATGAAAATAGTGAGAAAATGAAAATATCGGAAATATTTCAAAAAGGAATAATTATAAAAAAGCAAATCATTTTCTTTTAAAAAGGTGTAAATAATAAATAATTTTTTAAAAACTTTTTCAATAAATGCTTATTATTACTATTATATTCATTTTTTTCTAACGAAAATATTAATTTATACCATTAAACTTTTGGAAATGTATCATATTACATCATTAATTAATAATTATATCAATTTAAACTCTAAACTTTTGTAAGTATATTAATTTACACCCTACATTACATTTTTTTAGAGAAAAAAAACCGTGTGAAACTTATAATTAATATAATTAAAACCTAAACATTTGTAAACAAATTGATTTATACTCTCAGTTTATAATTTATTTCGAGAATCGTCCATGTATTTATTTTAATCATACATTTTGCAAAATTAATATTCGAAGAAGTGTATACACAAGTTAGTTTGAGAATGAATGCATGAATGATTTTCAAAGATCATAATATGCATACTGATTGATTCAAATTAATTAACTCAAATTATAAGTTTCACACAATAATATTGATCAAACAAAACAACGTAGAAGATGGAACATGTAAATTAGTTAGGGTTTTAATTGTTCCACCTCCAAATATTGTATTGAAATTAAGTCTCTATGATCCCAACTTCTCATAACTCACTTTTGTTTAGACAACGTACACACAGGTAGCTTTTAAAAAGGTGGGAGAAATTACAACCTCAGATTAATCTCAGTGTAGACATGTGTAAGTGCAGGTTTAAAGAGTTCTTAGCCATTATATATTGGAAGAAACTCAAAGCATGGCATGCTCAGGGTTTAGGGTTTAATCCAGATAATTAAGGATTTGTGAGTGTTGAAACAGGTAAGATTGAAGATGTTGGAAGGCAGAAGATGTTATACAGTAGTAATCTTTAATGCTTCTCTTCTTGTGTCGTCTTTGGTTGTATGTTTTGGTATGCTGGCAAATCCTGACATGTTTGTCGGTGAACCTCGTCATGCTTGTGGTTTTGGTTATCGTGATTGTCGTGCTCCGTCTTCGTCTCTTCCTCTGTTGACCCTAGAGGAAGGTGAGTATGTTTATTTTGGTTCTTGAACTTTTAATTAATTTTTCATCATTTTTTTCTCAATTTATCTACATATTATTGGTAAAGAAAAACATATCAAAATTAATTTAATCATTTAAAATCAACTTTATTTAGGTTTTTATCATTTTAGACGAGACTTGCAATTAATCAAAATTGATTTTGACATTGAATGTGTTTTTAAACGTAGCAAAAGTTATTTAATTAAACAATTTTCAAAATCACGTCCAAACATTCTTTTGAATTTTTTATTTTTCACCAAAATCTCTCTCTCTCTCTCTCTCTTCCCTATTTTTGAAAACTAAAGCTTTTGATTTTCAAAAGTTTGCTTAGATTTGGAAATATTTGTAAAAAGTAGATAATTAACACAACAATATAACTCTTATGAGCTATAAGTAGTGTGCTCATAAGCTTCATTTTAAAATAATAATAATAATAATAATTTAAGTCCATTCGAGGACTGTTTTGTTTTAATTATTTTATAAAAAAATATCAATTTAAACCCTGAATTTTTAAGATTATATCAGTTTATTACGAAAAATATCAACTTAAATCCTAAACTTTGGAGGTTATATCAATTTAAACCTTAAACTAATAATTGTATCAATTTAAACTCCGAACTTTGAGTTTCTATCAATTTAAACCCCAAACTAATAATTATGTCAAATTAGACCATGAACTTTCATACTAAACCTTTAACTTTACAATTGTATCCATTTAAAACCATCCATTATGTTTTATTTGAATACACTTAATGAAGGTTTATGACTTAAATTGATACATTTATAAAAGTTAAAGGTTTAAATTGATACACTTACGAAAATTCAAAGTCTAATTTGATATAATTATTAGTTTGAGGTTTAATTGAAACAACCCCAAAGTTCAAAGGTTTAAATTAATACAATTATTAGTTTAGAGTTTAAATTGGTACGACCTAAAGTTTAGGGTTCAAATTCCTTGTTTTTAAAATTAAGTACATACTTTTAACTAACATTTTCTTATATTAATGTCTACTTAACAATAAACCGTAAACCCTAAACCATCTGGTATTAAAAATAAGTAAACTTACCAAAGCAAATGCCATATTTGCACATATTGTTTTAGTTACTTTATTTTTTTTTTACTAAAATGACATATTTTTTTTAATGTTATTAAGTAATGTTCTTTAAAGAATAAGAATTCTTCTAATTAACTTGATTTTATACAGTGGAAGGTTTAAAGTATATGGCAGCCACACTGAAAATGAGAAATTGGAATATTGGAAGAAGTTCATGCAATGATCCATATGTGAATTGCTATTGCAAATATAAAAATGGTACCGTTTGCCACGTTACCGACATGTATGCTCTCTCTCACCTCTCTCGATATACAACTAGATACACACCGATAGATTTAGGTTCAGGGAGGTTCGAGCCCCCTCAAACTTATGGTCTTTATATAATATATCTAACAAAACTCAATTATTATCAATATCATCGGTAGCTAAGTCTAGTGGTAAATATGTCTTTCAACTCACTCCATACCAAGTTTGAGCTACACTTGTTATATTTTGGTTTACGAGTTTTAAAAATGTACCTTTTAGTTCTCATGTTTATAAAAATAAACCAATTTAGTCATTGAGTTTTCATAAAATGTACCTTTTTAGTACTTGGATTTTTAAAAATATGTTTTAAAAGTTTTTTATGAACTTTATACTCTTATAGAAAAATTATTTCTAAAAATCATATCATTTTCTAAACTATTTTTCTAATTTCAAATATCATAGTATTAGTTTAAAAAGCTAACAAAAATACTCTTAGAATCTTTTAAATCTATTTTTAAAAAGTAAGGGTAAAAAATACATTTTAAAAAATCAAAAATTAAATAAGTCGTATTAAAAAGGTATTTTTTCTAAAAAAAAATAATTTGCTTTTGTTTGGATTGGATAATTTGCAATCATAAACCCCAAAACCTAAACAATTATAAGAAAATCCTAACTTACTGTGTTGGTAAAATGAATTATTTATTAATCTAACAAAATCACTTTTTAATTTTAACTAACGTGTAAACTTAGTAGCTTTTAGATTTAGATTCCCTGAAAATATAATTTGCTAACCTCTTAAGAATTTAAATAAAATAATATTGGTAATTTATCGAAAATAGAAAAATTTACAAAATATTTATATGAATTCTTTTCTTATTAATATATTTTTTCAAATTTTAATTGATTTTTTAAAACTTTTATCAAATAATATAGATTAAATAAAATTATTAGAATTTAAATAAAGTTATTTCTTATTTTTCTAGAATCACTTTTTCTAGTTAACAAACAGAGGAATGATTAGAGTGATTCACTGTGGATTACCAAACACACCCTAAGCACGTCTACCAAACAATTATTTTAAAATCAATTCTAACGCTATCGATTCCAAAGAGAGCGTTTTGAAATATATATTGGGAAATGTAGTTATCTTTCACGGGAGCGTTTGGAAGGGACGCTGCCATCCGAGCTCTTCACACGACTGCCCTACATTGAGTATCTGTTAGTTATCTCTTTCAATTTCCAATAGATTTTGTTAATTTTCTGTTATCATCACCCCTCCAATTTTACTCATAATCTTGATCTTTTTATTCCTAATTCAGTGGTCTCTCTTGGAACAATCTTAGGGGCGAAATCCCTCCAGAATGGGGCAGCTCCACCAAGCTTGTCACTCTGTAATATCTCTAACTTTCTTTCACTGTGTGTGCCATAATTGAAATCTAGTCTAACCAACCATTTCTTTCATGATATTATGCATTAATTCTAAAATATTGCAGTTCCCTGAGTGGAAATCGGTTGACGGGTTCCATTCCGAAAGAGATTGGAAACATCACCACTCTTGAAACATTGTAGGTTCTTCTTCTAATAACACGCATTGTTTTAATTTCCCAATACGGTTTTTGAATTATGAGTTGATTTGGTGAATATTCATTTGCATACGCAGGGACTTAGATTACAATTATCTATCAGGAAGCTTACCTTTAACACTTGAAAAGTTGGTGAACTTGAGAAGACTGTAAGCCCATTAAATTGGTGAACTTGTTATTGGTCGGTTGTTTATTTTGATTAAAGCAATTTAGTCCGGATTTTGCCATAGTTCAAATAAAAGGACTAGAGATATTTAGGATGACTCTTAAGGATAGGAAATCATAATTTTGTTCTTCAAAAGTAAAAATCCTCATCATTATTTCTAAAACTCCATATTTTTTTTTCATTTCAACCCATATCTCTCTCTCAAGTTCCCAACTTCTTACTCACTGATTTCTCTCAACCTCTCTCAAGCTCTAGTATCATTCTTCCTTCTCCAAAATTTATTCTAAGAATTCATTCGTGTTGTAGATTTTGGGTAATTTTCTTATTTCACGTGTCAGATACATGTCAGACACGGGCACTCCATAAAAAATAATGTGCCTATGCTTCTTAGTGGATTGACAGGACATTAGATTAAATTGACTAATTCTAATCTAACACATTTCCATTCCTTAGGTTTTGTTATCTTTCGTTACTATGGATTCTAGAAATGCTAGAAGTCAAACCATAACTATTACTAAAACTTATTTGCTACTCAAATTAAGCATGCTTCTGTTACAATTAGTACGTATAACTCCAACATGATTAGCGTAAGCGAACAAACGTACAAGTATATACGATTACAATCCACGAAATCAACGTTTTGGGGGCTTAGCTGATCATCAAAACGTGAATCCCTACTCCAAAATATTCAAATACAAATCAAAATAGGAAGAAGTCTCATGGGACATAGGCTTGAACTTAGGTCTAGAGAGGGCTAAGAAACAGTTTTTACCACTAAGCTACATTCTAATAGTGGTATTATTTTAGTTTATATATATATATATATAAAGATCATAAAGTTGAGGGGACCTCTAATCCCTTGGACCTATACTAAATCCGTCGGTGCGCGCGTACATATTGTTTGTCAAACTCTAGAGCGTTGCGGCACTTTCCTAAATGGCCGCCTACTAGAAATATGGAGTTGCGGCACCATGTTTTTTAGTGTCAAGCCCGATTGCTCTATTAAGCTGATGGCTCATAATGCTTTGGAGCACATGATTTGCTCGAGATCCTACAAATATGAACATAAAAACACATTAACTATCGTAAACGAGCGAGATTAACTTTCTCTTTTGTTTTCATTTTTTTTCTTTGCTTTTTTTTTTTTTAATTATTTTACACAAATGATGAAACCTTATTTAGACTACACTATCTTCGTTTTGGCTTGCTCATAGGGGTTATTTTTGAATTACATCCACCTACGAGCAATGTATTCTTTAAAGGTGCCTAAGCTTATTTATTCCTCGGGGAAACTTTCGGCACAAGAGAAACTACAAGTTTACTTGGTTTCTCCTGGCTACTCGTACCCTCGAGAAAGAAGAGTAATTTCTTTTGAAAATAATATACACTTTCTTTACTGTACAACAATGATGTCAAAAAATTTGGTTTAATGCAAGTGCCCGTATCTGAGTTATCAGTAAAACGATCAAGAGATCAACAATGATGTCAACAAATTTGTGAGCCAATCTTCTGTTTATCTGAGAATGAATGTAATAAGGTATAAAAGGCCGCTTCTTTCTTCACCAACCGGTATGAGAATCTGTTGACGCCACCATTGCTGTTAAGTTTAGCTATCTCCTCCAAAATACCCTTTCTATTTGTTGTTTTTTCGACCCACACAGTTTGATCATCAACACGAAATTCTTCAGAGAATTTCGGGTTTGGTGGAGCATTCAATTTTTTTAGTTTTTAGATATTTTTTCCTTATATATTTTTGTTCAAGAAATTACAACACTTCAATTTTCAATGTGCTGAATTTTTTTAATTATACTCAATAATTAATTTGGAAATATTATTTTGTATGCATAGAACATTGGGAGTCAATCATCTATCAGGAAGCTTACCTTCACTTGGATATTTGGTGAAGCTAGAAACATTGTAAGGCCATTTGAATTTATGTTTGTTTTTAGATTTTTTTCCTCTTAATTAATATTTAATAGTTTTGAAACTTCTTGATTTTCTTCTTTTCTTTTTATATGTTCAAATTGCTAACATATTATTTTCTAGACATCTTGCTTCAAATAACTTCACCGGAAAGCTGCCAGAATCTTTGGGAATGCTAACCTCATTGACCTCGATGTGAGCTAATCTAAAACGTTTTTAGTCTTTTGAGTTTTGTTTTTCATATTAGTTCCAATACTTATCGCTATAATATTGAATGAACTTTGTTCTGATCTCTTTTTTGTTTCTATTGCAACAATAATACAGTGCAATCGGTGACAATAGTTTTGAAGGACAAATACCAAGTTTCATTAAGAATTGGACAAATGTTGAGAGAATGTGCGAGATTCTATACTTCCCTCACTTATTTAAATTTCACCATTAATTATGTGTAACCCGAAGTATTTTTATTGCAACAGAGAGGCTCTAGCAAGTGGATTAAGTGGCCCTTTTCCTTATGAAATTGGCCTTTTGACCAAATTGACCGACCTGTTCGTATGCACTAATTTGATTTCATGGTTCTTTTATTTCATAAAGAAAAAAAAATGAAACAAGTTGAGTTGTTTTCTAATTTGCATTCACAGAAGAATCACTGACTTGAATGGGAATTCATCACACTTTCCACCTCTTGAGAATTTGACCAATTTGGAATATCTGTAAGTATCTATCTTCCTTTATATATAACCTTGTTGATTAAAATCACATAGAACCAATTAATTTTGTTTTTGGTTGAGACTGCAGAATATTAAGAAGTTGCAATATCATCGGGGTGTTGCCAGACTACTTATATCAGAGCATGTTCTACTCCTTGAAGACTTTGTTAGTATCTCTTCATTAATTGGCCTATGATCTGTGTGTGTAAACGGTTGATAAAGAGTTGTGTTTGTCTATTAACTCATATTTTCATTTAGAAATTTGTAGCTAGTGATTATCAAATTCTAATGTTAGCAAACACACTTTAGTTTTTCCGTTGCATCCTACCACATTCATTAAATTAAATTACCTTCCTCACTTTTGATTCAAATGTTTTGCAGGGACCTCAGCTTTAACAAAATAAGTGATCACATTCCTTCCAAATCTGAGAATTTTGAAGGCGTAGCAAACATGTAAGGAATTTTGTGGAAAAACTTCAATTATAAGGAATGGTCGAGAGAATCATACTGACTTGTGCTAATATTTACTATGTTTAGATTTTTAACAGGAAACATGCTAAATGGTTCGGTGCCCGAGTGGATGCTAGACAAAGGAAACAACATGTAAGTTTCTTTTTGGAAGTTTTACCCTGTCTTGAGATTCAGGGTACGAATAAGTTTATTCCATATGTTATTCTATTCTTGAATCTAATTATCATATATGTCTTTCAACAGTGATCTCTCTTACAATAAACTTGAACGTCCAAAATCTTATAGCTGTCAATCACGAAATACGTAAGAGTGCCATTAATTTTTCTTTACCATATTTTCATTTGTTAAAATATATACTTTTTAAGAATATGATGTATTTTCTTATAATTTCTCATGCAGGAACCTATTTAAAAGCTATGCAACCGACAATAATTCGTAAGTCTTACATTACTTAGGTGTAGGCACGTAACTGTTTTTGTTGCTATTTCATTTAAATAGACGTTGCATTAACTAATCAACACCTTGTTGTTTCATCAGTAATCTTGTTTCTTGTATCGACCAACCTTGTTCTGACAGTAAGTCAAAATTCTATGTGTGTGAACAATTTCTTTGTTCTTTTAGAATTTCGTAAGTGGCAGAAAACACTCAAGAGATCATAAAATCAATAATAAAGTTGATATTTTTTTCAGCTGTGTATAGACTCCATATAAATTGTGGTGGGAAAGAAGTAATCATCAATGGTACAAAGTTTGAAGGGGATGAAGATCCAGGCAAGCCATCGGTGTTTGTGTCAAGTAAATCAAATTGGGGATTCAGTAATACTGGTCTATTTTTAGATGATTCTAGCTGTCCAGCTGACTATATTCAAAGGAATAATCAATCTAATTATCTATATGAGACTGCTCGGGTTTCCCCAGTATCTCTTACATATTATGCGTATTGTTTGGCAAATGGGAACTACACGATAAGCCTCCATTTTGCAGAAATTGTAAATACAAATGCTACAGATCTTGGCAGTTATGGAAGACGCATTTTTAATGTTTACGTTCAGGTTAACTATGATATTTTGTTCTCCAGTTGGAATACATACTCTCTCCATAAAATTTTCCACAAAAGAAAAAGAAAACCTTCAAAATATACTTAGTTCTTCAATATTATTCAAGTATAAATAATTTCTCATAATTACTAGCACAAAAGTTGTTTGATTCATATCCACGTTGCAGGGGAAGCTAGAGCTGAAGGATTTTAATATCGTAGATGCTGCAGGTGGTGTCCTCAAACCTGTCATGAAAGTGATTCCGGACGTTCCTATTACTAATAAAACTATTGAGATTCGATTTTATTGGGCTGGAAAGGGGACATATATCCTTGAGAGTGGACGCTATGGCCCTCTAATTTCAGCAATTTCAATTAAGTCTGGTAGGTTGATTGTCATCTTGTCATACGTTCTAAAAAAGCTACCTTATCCAACCTTAAAATGTAATTTTAAGAGATTTTTTTTATATATTTGATGTTTCTAGTCCCATGCTTCATTTGACTCAATGGTTGTTCAACTCTTGTTCATCATTTTGTAAATATTTTCACTTTTACAATAATTTCCTTTTATTTTACCATAAATTTATTTAATTATTATTTATCTTCAATGGAAGCAGACATTGAGCCTCCATCAAAAGGTCAAAAACTCCCTGAAGGTGCAATACTTGGAATTGTGGCTGCAGCTGCCCTTAATATTGTTTCAATTCTTGGAATTCTATGGTGGCAAGGGTGTCTTGGACGGAAAAACACATTTCGCGAGGGTAATTTAATGGATGTAAATTATTCGTAAACTTGTGGTCATTGTGTTAAAAACTTATTATTCTTTCATTTACACATGTTTTTTATGCAGATCTCAAAGGTTTAGATTTGCAAACTGGTTCATTCACATTCAGGCAAATCAAAGCTGCCACAAATAATTTTGACGTTTCTAATAAGATTGGAGAAGGTGGTTTTGGTCCTGTTTATAAGGTGTTTTCACAATTCAATACCAACTATCCATCATCTCTTCTTTCTGGTTTTTGTACGGTTTTGATATGTTGTTCTTCTATGAGAATGCAGGGTTTTCTCTTGGATGGCACCATAATTGCAGTGAAACAACTTTCCTCCAAGTCAAACCAAGGAAGTCATGAGTTTGTGAATGAGATAGGCCTGATATCTGCTTTGCATCACCCACATCTAGTTAAACTTTATGGATGTTGTATTGAAGAAAATCAACTTTCGCTAGTATATGAATACATGGAAAATAATAGTCTTGCTCAAGCTTTGTTTGGTAAGTTTTCTTTATTTGTACTTTAAAATTATGAACAAATGTTGTGAGTTTTCTTCATACATGGAATGTATTGACCATATTAATTGATATTTTATGAATTGAAGGACCTAAAGAAAGTCAATTGGATTTAGATTGGGCAACAAGGCAAAAAATTTGTATTGGCGTAGCCAAAGGCTTGGCTTTTCTCCATGAGGAATCAAGATTGAAGATTGTTCACAGAGATATTAAAGCAACTAATGTATTGTTAGATAAAAATCTCAACCCCAAGATTTCAGATTTTGGTCTTGCCAAGCTTGAGGAAGAAGGAAATACCCACATAAGCACTCGAATTGCTGGAACTTTGTGAGTCTTTTTGAATAAACTATTCTTCTTTTGTCATCATTAATCCAAGTAGCTTGTGAATCTGTTATAGTTTGTGCCTACCCCACTCCAATAAGACTTCAATAATGCTAAGAAACTAATACCATTTACATTCTTACCCCAGCATAATAATGACTGGTGTTAAAAAGTTATTAAAAAGAATTCTCTCGTTATTAATCCCTAATATCTCGATTTGGTAGAGGTTATATTGCGCCAGAGTATGCAACGCGAGGTTACTTAACTGATAAAGCAGACGTGTATAGTTTTGGCATTGTGGCCTTGGAGATAGTTAGTGGAAGGAGCAATACTACTCGATCAAAGGACGATTGCTTTTACCTACTTGATTGGGTAACTTAAATTTCACTCTTATATGGGAATTGAAGTTTTCTTTGTTTTTGTTGAATTTAATCTGGTTATATCAATTGCAAGGAAATTAAACTTAATCTCACCGATAATCTTGTTACTACATAGGCTAATAAATAGCCATGGAAATGGCCTAGTTGGAGTTGTGTTTAGTGTTTAATCTATGCTAATTACTATGGTTTCAGGCCCTTGAATTAAAAGAAAAAGAGAGTTTAATGGAGCTAGTTGATTCAAGGTTAGGGTCAAATTTTAACCAGAGAGAGGCAATGAACATGATCAATATTGCTTTGCATTGCACCAATGTGATTCCAACAGAAAGGCCAAGCATGTCTTTAGTGGTGGGGATGTTGGAAGGCAAGGTTGCTGTACAGGAATTTGTTTCACATTTAAAGGAGTCAAGAGCAAAGATGAGTGCAATGTGGACCATTTTAGATCAGAGTCTGAAACAAATTGACAATCAGAAACAGGAAGAAATTGACACTATGGACATCTCAAGTACCAATTATTCTTCAACATCAACGAGTAAAAATGTATTATGAGTTTGATTTTGTCTCTCAAACTACTTATGCAACTGCTTGTAAAGGCTTGAATGGTATGTTGTGATCATCTCTAGAGATTGATTTTCTATTATGTACAATTTACATATATCTTCCTTCCGAATATGGTGTGAACAATTTATTTCTATTGAGATGACTCCTGTTATTCAGTACACTAAGTTCGAGTTTCAAATTTTCATTATGATTATAAATTTGGATCTTGGATTTTTTTTTTTTTTTTAAAAAAATTTCATATGAAGTCATTGGCAAAGTAGAGAATCTGAGGTGTGAGACCTAAGTGATATTTTTTTGATGACAGCAATATAATACCAAGAATATAGATTTCATTTGAAATAAGGCCACATTTACTAATCTCCAATGAAAATTAGTTTAACAGTAACGAAACTTCATTGATAGATCAATTCTTAATGGACCAGAATCGCAAATGTAATTTAATTGCATTTGATCACATTTACTTCACCGCATGGATTTGGGTGGTTTTAAAAATTAAATTCAAAATTATGTTTGGTTTTAGTGTAATCAATATTTTGGTGTTGTAAAGTGCAACTAATTCTATATACTTGTCGCTGTTTGTTCTCTTCTGCCCTCGTTATCGTCCATGCATGTTATGCAAGTAATATTTTAATGTGGGAGATAATATTCTTTTTAACATAAATTAATTAGTCAACAGCTTATCTCAGTTGCCATCAATATTCTCTGAAAACCAAAAGATTCGTGGTTTAAATTTTCACCCTCAATTTCTTGATTCAAATCTAACATTGTCGGGATGGTTGGTGCCGAAGGATTTCAATATAGTAGATATTGCAGGTAGTGTCAGTAATCACCACCCTCAATCTCTCTGCTTTGGAGTGAAATAATAGACATGTTTCAATACTCTATACTTTAGAGTTAAAATCGTAACTAACATAAAGATGAAAAATACGTAAATAATTTAGTCAGAAAGACTCCATACTTGATCGTTCGAAACAGTATAGTAGATGAAAGAGTAGAAGTTTTCAACTTCTCCATCCCCTTTCCCTTGTTGTCTTTCTTTCTTTGATGTCTTCTAATGTTGTTCTCTAGTTTGTTGTTGATTGGTTCCTCTAAAAAAAACTATTCTAAAAGTTTTAAAAGCCCATAAATAATGTTATAAGGGTAATGTACTTAGAAGTGCTTATTTAGGTTCAATTATAAATTTTGTTCGATTTTGTTCGATTTCAATTTAAGGTTTATGTTTAATTAGTTCCTAAACTTTTAAAAGTATTATATAGATTTTTAGATTTTTAATTTTATGTATAATAGGTTGTTGTAAAATTTAAGTTTTTTTGTTTAATAAAATCGAGCTATTAAATGTAAACCTGAAGTTTGTATCTAATTTAAATCTTAATCTTTTTAATTTTTTGTCTAGCACATTTTGTAACGTTAAAATTTTCAAAGATTCAGGAACTAAATTTACCGATTATTTGAATGTTCATATACCAAATAGACACAAAACTAAAGTTAAATTATAAATTCTCAAAAAAAGAAAAGAAAAAGACTAAATTATAATTTGCCCACTTATTTGATTCGAATGTGCTCATATAATAACTGCTTTTCGTTCAAACCACTTTTTTCAAGAAGTTATCCTAAATTCACCCCGGTTGTTACTCAAATTTAGTCGAGGAAAATATCAATATCTACCCAAAATTTTCAATTTTATCAAAATTGGACCTTAGAACTTCAATATATTAATGCAATATTTCCCTTCAACTCAAATAAGTTGTAAGAAACCAAATATATAATAACTGGCAAGAGAAATTAGCCATTTGGCTCGATATGTTGTACCTTACAAATTTAAATGAATTTAATTTTTGAACCTTCCAACCTTTGAAGGAAGGATTCTGTGTCAATTATTGTTGAACTCAGCTCATATTAACCGGAAAAAAAAAACAAAAATAAAGAACAAAAGAATGTGGAACAGCTAAGAAAGAATAAGTATACATCAAAACAATTGAAGGCTTACATAGTTACCTGTTAATACGAACACTAAATCCTATCCTCCAAGTATATTTAGAATCAACCATGAAGGGGATGGCAATCACTGTCAGCAGTTGAAGAATCAGTCCATGGTCCATCCATCAACATACTTTGTGTCTCGCTCTCGCTCTCACATGTCAACATGCTTTGCGTCTCGCTCATCGTCTTCCCTTTCTGGCGGTAAATCTGGCACCACATTGCATTCACATCTTGCTTTGAGAGAGTGAGATCTGAAACCAACTCCTCCACAGCAATTTTCCCTTCCAACATCCCAACTACTGTTGACATTGATGGTCTATCTGCAGCACTAATGTCCGTGCATTGGAGAGCAATATTGATCATCGTCAGCGCCTCTGTCTTGTTGAAATCAGAGCCTAACCGTGGATCAACAAGGTCAAGTAAATTCCCTCTCACTTTTAAAACGTTAGCCTGAGAATAGAGGATGCAAATGACTTCAGTTTCCTACCCCTACCACTCATAGCAGGTTTCAGCTCAATCTATGAATTTATGGAAAGCGTTTTTCACATGGCAGATTAAGGACCGGAATGTAACTGAGTTGCCAAGGACAAACTCACACTCCATGGTTATAAAAATAGGATCATATATTTCCTTGGAAACTTTTGGTGTCATAAAAGTATTATGGAACTCAATAGCTATGCATGAGTAATGGAGCTAACTCACATAGTCAAGAAGGTATAAGCAATCATCCTTGGTTCCAAAACTTGTGTTGCTTCGACCACCCACGATTTCTAATGCCACCACACCAAAGCTGTAAACATCTGCTTTGTCAGTTAAGTAGCCTCGCATGGCGTATTCTGGTGCCATATATCCACTGCAAAATAATTGTGTAGTAGTGTGAATATTTGAATCATAAATTCGTCAAATAAATTAAATTTAGAGAAGATACATCTTCCAGAGATTTTATGGGATAACGCTTAGGTTGTCCTAATAGTCCCTCGACTCTCGAGTAATAAGTCAAACTTTTCCTCATCATTTCTCAATTTTGTAAAAGCATGAAAGAAAATGCCCCCATGGTAACTCACTAGGTTCCAGCAACCCGTGTGCTAATGTGTGTGTTTTCTTCGTCATCCAGCCTGGCCAAACCAAAGTCAGAAATCTTAGGGTTAAGATTTTTATCGAGAAGAACATTGGTAGCTTTGATGTCTCGGTGAACGATCTTTAGTCTTGACTCGTCATGAAGATATGCTAAACCTTTAGCAATACCAACACAAATCTTCTGCCTTGTTGGCCAATCCAATTTCAGTTGATGTTCTTCAGGTCCTGTAGTATACCAATTTTGTAAAGATGCTTAGTACATCCATTTATGTCATCACCAATATATTAAAAAAAAACATTGAAGATCAATAGCAGTTGAAGGTAACAATGAAATATATTTACCGTATAAGGCACGAGCAAGGCTATTATTTTCCAGATACTCGTATATTAGCAAAAGTTGATCTCCTTCAATACAACATCCATAAAGCTTCACTAGATGGGGGTGCTGCAGTGCAGATATCATGCCTATCTCATTCAAAAATTCACGATTTCCTTGCTTTGAGTTTGAAGAAAGTTGCTTCACTGCAATTACACTGCCATCGTTAAGAACGCCCTGCAATTTCAATGACAGATCTTCACCTCAAAAGTATGAAAGAAGAGATGAAAAATGGAAATCCAAAATACAGTATATAACACCTTATAAACAGGACCAAAACCGCCTTCTCCAATCTTATTGGCAACATTAAAATTGTTAGTAGAAGCTTTAATTTGTCTTAATGAAAATGATACTGTTCCTAGATCGAGATCCTTCAACTCTGCAAGATAAAGCATTATTTACATTAAGAACAATTAGTTCTCCATAATACCACTTGTTACCTCGTATGCACAGAATTTCCAACAGAGTTATTAATTTTATTTTTCTAACTTTATAATAACCACGTAGAAAGTCAATTAAAACGTGGCCTAAGTGATGCCATTAATGTCCAAAACTTTGCAAATACAGGTTAAAAAAGTTGAGAGAATGGCAAGGCTATGTTAAATTAATAAGAACAAGAATCTCACAACCCATGCATAGTTTGAGATTAATGACCTTGTTCAAGTGTGCTTTTCTTTCCTTTGTTGCCTCTCCACCACAAGACTCCAAGAAGCAAGATGATAAAAAAGACCACAGCAGCCACAATTCCAACCACTGCACCAGATATGGCACTTCCACCTTCTGTTGGGGGATCAAAGTCTGCTTGGAGTGAAGAGAAAAACAACAATTACATCGAAACGTTTGTTTAAATAAGGTTTCAGACTATATAATATAACCAAAACGTGTCATCAAAATATAGGATCTGGTCTACCAACCAGGTTCAACAGAAATGGCTGAAATTAGAGGACCATAAATTCCTCTTGTAGGGATTGCATTTGTCCCCTTCCCAGCCCAAAAGAAGCGGACCTCTATACTACCATTAGTAATAGAAACAGGAAATTCCTTTACAAGAGGTTTGCCAACACCACCTGCTGCATCTGCAATATTAAAATCCTTCAACACCAGCTCTCTCTGCAATTATTGGAGCTAAATCAAGGAACTTCCAAGGTACTAATGTACAAATATACAAATATATCAATAACTGGGATAAAGTATACCAGATAATTTTTTGTTATGTACTTACCTGAACGTAGACATCAAATATGCGTCTGCCATGGCTTTTGTATGTTCTGTCACTACTGAACTCTATCTCAGCAAAATGGAGGCTTAATGTGTAATTTCCATTACCCATGCAATATGCATAATAAGTAAGAGAGATTGGAGAAATCCGTGCACTCGTGTACAATTCAAGACCTTTCATCGGGAGATCAGGTGGACTTAATGCAATAAAGTCCTCTGTTGAGCGATTATCGTCCATAAAACTACCAGTGTTGCTAAATCCCCAATTAGCTCCACCTTGAAAAAACAACGATGATTTGCCTGTGTTTGTGTCTCCATCATACCTGACTGTTCCGTTTATTAAGACTTCCTTCCCACCGCAATTGATATGGAGAGAGTACCAAGCTGCAAGAACAAAACCATATTGGTAAATAGCTGCATATATTAGACTCAAGTAGCTATGGAAACAACATTTCAACTCACTTTTATCACAAGAGCCCGCTAAACATGAAACTGTTCCACTGCTAAAACAATAAGAAGCTCACTGATCATTAGAATATTAGACAATTCAAACAACAAGTCAAATCCTTAGAGAAAAACTTACGAACTATTGTCTTGTGCAGAGCTCGCGAACAGGTTTCTGTATGGAACATACGAGATTGAATAAGCTATTTCTCATTAGATATAAAAAACATTGTACCATAATAGAAGCATACTCACAAGCTTCTTGCTTCACAACCAGTGACCTGAAAATCTGGCGCGGTAAATTTGTTGTAAGAGAGATCACTGTAAGTAAAAACAACAATGAGAGTTTATAACACTGGGAAAAGAAATGGTTCTGTAAAGCAATAAAGAGGCCTTTTTTTCCTAGACTGGTGCAAAAAACATATTAAATTGTTCTCTCTCTCTGAAAATTTGTTCTTTATTTTGAAATCTCAGCTCATTTTCAATTTTAGCACCTCCATACCAAGTTATTTAAACAAAACATAGCATTGGACAATAAACTTACATGTTTTCTCCCTCCTGCAGCATCCAACGAGGCACAGCTCCACTTAGCAAGTTTCCAGCTAAATATCTAAACAAGAAAACATCAGATTATCAGTACAATTAATGAGCTTTTGGATAATAAGGAATAAGGATATTGTCGTTTTTTAACTAAAAAAAGAAAAGAAAAGAAAAGACAATAATGATATTATCATTAATATGCTACCAAACAATCCAAGTTACATTCACAATCAAACATTTGAGATCATAAAATAAAAATATCTAAAATAATTGAAAAATACTTGTTCTTATTTTAACTTAGAGGAGGTTAAAAACAAGATATTAGTTTAGTGAACAACTCAACTTTTTGAAATTTCTGAAATAAGCAGACTATACTTTTGTACTTAATTTAGATAAACATAAACTCTAGAACGAATCCCCAACACAAGAGAAACGATACATATATATTCCATAACCGAAATGCATAATAAAGCCACCCATTTCAAGAGTTTTTAAGTTCAAATCCATGCCACTATTCATAGTGATACAGAAAATTAGAGGGTTAAAATTCATATAATTGTCTAAGTTACTTTTCTACACAACTCTTTACCAAAAAAATGAGTTTCAGCAATTGATTTTCTCCAAAAGAGAGAGAGATTGACTTGTCCCCCCAAGTTATATAAAGCGACTACTACACCTATCCCCCCAAGTTAAAGTCTATGATCATGCCTTACTTACATTCTATCCACCCTTTTCAAAGCTTCAAAGCCGGGAGGTATTGGGCCACTAAGTTTGTTGAAGCTGAAGTCTCTGCAGACGAGCAAAATAATAACAAAGTAGTATTGTCAAATAAAAGTATAAGAATAACTAAGGCCCTATTTGGTAACCATTTCGTTTTTTGTTTTTGACTTTAGAAAATTAAGTCTATTTTCTCACATTCTCATACAATGGTTTGCATGTTTCTTAAGTACAAGAGTTGAATTCTTGGCCAAATTCTAAAAGCAATAACAGGTTTTTAAAAACTATTTTTTTTTAGTTTTCAAAGTTTGGCCTGAATTTTTAGAGCATGGGTAAAAAGTAGATAATAACGAAAGAAATTGAGGTGTTAAGAGTGTTTGTAGGCTTAATTTTCAAAAATCAAATGGTTACCAACTAGGGCCTAAATAAATAAAGTTGGATTAATCATGGTATTGCATGAAGACGAAGTAGAGAGTAAAACTATACTGACAGGGTTTTCGCGTCTTTCAATCCATCAAGCTTGGCAGGCAGCATCCCAATTATATTGCAACTCCTCAGTATTCTATATATAACAAGAAATTAATTGATAGCTGAATTAAATGCAAGGACATCTCAAGTTTTCACAGAGGGATTAACTTACAGGGTTTCCACTTCTGTCAAAAAATTAACGGGTGGAAAGGGCATTGAAGGTCCATTCAAGTCACTGATTCTCCTGCATTTCGCAACTCAAATATGAATAAATTGGAACCCACAATACTTTGACTTACAAGACCAAAAGGAATATGAAGCAAACTAACAGATCATTTAATAATGTCAAACGTCCAATTTCAGGAGGAATTGGTCCACTCAACCCACTTGCCTGAATAGATCTGTCACAGAGAAATTAGTTAAGTGAGAGAAAATAGACTAGCAACCATGTAAAACTAAGAGTAGCTAGATTAGAGAAAATTTCTCACAGTTTTACAAGCTTTGGCCAATTCTGAATGAACTTAGGTATTGATCCTGTGAATTGATTATCACTAATTCGACTGCATCATTGCAAAGAGAAGGTCTGTTTTATGTATCTATTCATTCATTCCCTTTCTCAAAAATTAAATTTAACAAATTTCAAGAACTTACAGATCCGTCATTGTGGTTATCTTTCCCAGTGAAGATGGGAGCTCCCCAGTAAAGTTGTTTGAGGAAAGAAGTCTAAATTACAAGAAACAATAGTAAAGGAGTGACCAGCAGAAAGCACTCTTGAATCCCCAAATGATTATAACTAGAGACAACTTAAAACAATTACTTGAAAGAAAATAACAAAACTCAACTATGAAGAGTTGAAGGGTCTTACAATCTTGTTAAGCTCTTCAACTTTCCAAGTTCTTGAGGTAGACATCCAGAAAAATGATTAACTTCAAGGACCCTAAGCAACAAAAACCAGTAGCAGCATTAGTCTTGGGGAAATTTCTAACATACTCTCAATAAAACCCAAAATGAAATACGTTGGAATAAATGTTATATGTCTATTCGTGTAAAGTTGCATTGTTTCATAAATGAATATGTTTTTTTTTTTAATTAACCAACTTGTAGAAGAGGATTTGAACACGCCACGAATAGTCTTCTTCAAATTGCTTTTTAGAACTTTTTTCACAAAGCAAAATTTTCTTGCGAAAAATATTTGTTCCTTCCATAAGTTTTTTCAAGTTCAATTTATTTCCACGAAGTATAGTTTGTTGGATCTTGTGGACGACATGTTGCTTCCATAAGAAAGGTAGTCTATTCTATCCTAGTAGTCACTAGAGTGAATAAAACTGTCTTAAGGATACAATGTCAAGTTGTTGGACTTTGATTTTCTCAGGTGTACAAGGTTACATATTTTCCAATATTTTATGTAACATTATTCATACAACAGAACACAAACAATAAGATAATCAGAACTTACAACTGTTTAAGAGTGCTGATGTTTCCAATCTCTTTTGGGATTGGACCCGTCAATCGATTTCCAAGAAGGGAACTGCAAAATTACACATACACATTAGTCATAATAAGCCATATAAATCAGTTTTTGAAGATATTATAGAGAGTTAATGATAGAAAATACAGGTTGACAAGCTTTGTGAGACCCCATTCTGGAGGAATTGAGCCGCTGAGATAGTTGCGGCCAAGATCACTGAATTAACAGAGAGAATAAACGAGTGATTGATTATGATAATGGGCAATTTCATTAATAATCAATGAATTAATTAAGCAACAAAAAAGTAAATTATTGCTTACAGTTCTTCCAAGTAAGGCAGCTTCGCTATTTGTGGTGGCAGTGTACCTTGAAGGTTCTGTGATCCTAGACGACTGCTGTACCAATTATTTTGTATTAATTTAAATTTTAAATTTTTATAATTGTCTAAATTATTTCATAATATTTTTAATAATTTATGCTCCAAAGTTTCGATAATGATTTTTAAAATTCAAAATGATTTCAAATTATTTTTTTACTTATAAATTTTTCTAGTTAAAATGTTTGGATTTTGTAGGATTTAAAAAAACTTTCGTACTAAGTTGACCTCGTTATTTTCTAATATTCAATTAACACATTCATACATAAAAACTTATATTACTAAATTCTTAACTTTCCTTTCCTTTTTAATTATCATCCAAACATGAAATTTTAAACACATTTATTTTAAAATTTTCTAGTTCCAATCAAAATAATTAATTAAAAATTCATTTTTTGGATTTCAATCCACAAGATTTAAAATTATGTCTTCAACTTTCTTAAATTAAAATAAAAAATAAAATTACTCGTTTTAAGCTACGTAGCAACAAAAATTAAATAGAGAAAATTTAATATAAAAAGATGTAACAATTTTCCATATTAATAAAAGTAAAAAAAAAAATTGGGTGTATATAATGGAAAATTTGTTATTTTGAAATATAGACATATACAAATATAAGAATGAAATAATAAGAATAATTATAATAACAACGATCGATGATTAAAAGATAACATGTATTTTTATAAAAATTAAATAAAATAAAATGCCACGTGGCGCCATCAGATGGACGACTGGGTTAAAGAAATGGAAGAAAAAAAAATATGTAAGTATCTTTAAGTAGGTAATTACATAGTAAAATATTGTTTCTCTAATGTATAGGAATGATGTTTAAATATTATTTTAAAAAAATTATATATTGTAAAAAAAAAACTTTAATTTATTGTTTCTACACGTTGTTGATTTACATTTATGGCTTATTAAAGGCGTTTTCTTAGAAATAATAATAATAAAAAAAATTATTTACATTTTATAAAAAAATCATTAAAAGAGTAATTAGTTTACGAGGCTTTAAATATTTTGTCTATTTTACTAATTTTTCTTATATTATTTTTCACTAAATTAAAGTTAAAACTAATAAAACGAAAATTAATTTTTTTTTATATTATAATATAAAATAGTTATTAGATCAGCTTTAATAAAATAAATTGTGTATTTCTTAGATTTAAGGTTGTTTTCAAATATAGTAATATGAAGCAAATTAATGATAAATTATAATAAAATTTCAAATTATATCAATGATGAATATTGATAGATATTGTTGTAGACGTCTATCATCATCTATTATTGATATAATGTAAAATTTTATTATATTTGTAAATATTTTTAGTAATTTTGTCAAGTAATTTCTTTTTCAATTGCCAGCTAAATTTAGCTATTAGGTTTTTTTATTCTTTTTATATAAATATATAATTATGTTTTAGATTGATAAATAGATTCAACCTTAGCTGTATGAGTTGTGGCTCTTCCTTTACCTAACAACTTAGGAATTAGTCGATTTTTTAAAACCGTCAAGTAATCTAAATTTTTTTAATTACCAAACTCATAAAAAATTGAGGCTGCAACTATACATTCAAACTTTCAATTGTAAAAAATGAGTCTCAAATTCATATAATTATAAAATTTTTACCAATTGAATAAATTGAAAGAAGTTCGATGATCAAATTTTAACATTTGTAAAAATGTAATAATCTAATTTTTAAAAATTTAAAATTTATAATTACAACTACCACCATGTTTCAATTATGGTTGTTGTAATTTCTCAGACTTTTTTTTCGATAAAACGAAACTTAAAAATATGCTCCATCCAGAAATCAACTCGAACTACTTAAGATTTCATATGTTTTAAAATTTAATCTTGTACAAACATTTTCAGAAAATTATAAATGCTAAAAAATTCAACACGTACTTAATAACTTCTCTAAAACATATTTTAAAAGAAAAAAATTTGGGTGCATTTTCCTATATCTTCACCACACGAAATTGAAATTAAAAATTATTTTTTAAAAAAATAACTTTAAATATCACTTTTGTATGATGATAGAGATGAAGAACATGTGGATAGGTGCATTCAAAATATGTAAAATTAAATGAAATTGGAATTTTTAACATTAATATTAAAAAAAGGTTAGTCTGAGAAGGAAGAGAACGTACATTTTAGTGATGTGACAAACGGCGTTATTCTGGAAAGTGCAGTTACAGGTGATGTTATTAGTAAACCCAAATTCCAAAGAATTTGTTACCCAACCGCCGTTCTCTCCGCCGCATGGATCCGTTATGAAATTCCAATTCGCCGTCCCCAACGTTTTACCGATCTCCTTCAACACCTCAACTGATGAAATTAAAAAAAAAAAAATTAATAAAGAATTTACGTAATTATTAATTAATTCAAGCAACTCCGCGACGCTTCCTGGACGTACCTTCCTCGGCTGGCAGCCGAGCAGCGCCGCCGTAGACGATAGAGAAGAAAAGAAAGACAGCGAGGAATCGAGCCATGAACATGGCTCGGAGGCGTGAGAGGAATGGCAATCCTGAATTTTGCGAGGGGGGGAATTGATTTTCCAAACGGGGGGTGCTATTAAGAAGTGATTATGGAAAACCAAATCATTGTAAAATTAAGTTAGGGATTGTAAATTTTGGTAAATGACAGCTTTTATGTCCTTCAGATTGCGTTCATGAAATCTGGTATTTAACCATTTTAGATTATGGTTTATTGTGTTATTCACATTTACAATTAACCATTGTAATTTAGGGACATGACAATGATGGTACTAAAAAAAGTGTTCAGATTTAAAACTTTTATCTTATTGTCCTTTTAGGTTATTAGAAAATTATCATCTTCAATCTCTTTTTTTTTTTTTTTTTTTTTGAGAATATGAAAAATATTCATGAATACATTCTTCGGTTTCCCTCCAAATATAAGGAGCAAACCAAAAAAGAGCTAAATCAATCGAAACATTCTATTCACATTGGATACTATCCTACTGTTAAAAAATGAGCAGTTGAATTATAAGAGCGAGGAATACAGTGGATTCCTTTTAAACTAAACAACTTCAAGTCACTCATTAATCTTCTCCAAAATGATCCCAAATGAAGATTTAAAGAGAAGATTGTTGGTGAGAGCATTGACTAGTAGCTGCTAATCAGATTCAACACATACATTATCAAAATCATGAGCAGCGACTAACTTTAATCTAGTGAGAATAGCAAGCCCTTCGACAAAATACACATCCAAGTCTTTTGCCGACACCCTAGAGAAGGCCAACACCATCTTACATGATAAATCATTCCCCTAAACTGCTCATATGGGTGCTTATGTCTACTTGCTTTCTTGTAGCTTCTTCTATTTATATCTAGAACATTAGTTTGAATTGGAGTACATCTATTTTCTTCGTATAACTTCAATTTATCTTATTATCGTAATTTTAATTTTACTTGACCATCAGACCTTTTTCATTATATCTGGTTTGTGTGATGTGTTCCTTTCAGTACCTTGAACTCCTTTTCTGATTCTAAGTTCTAACTAGTTTCCCTCCCCTTCATTTTCATGATTAGGAAAAATGAATGGAATTGAAAGATCCAAACCAATGTGAAATTAGATGTATTTAAAAACAGAGATCCTATTTTCCATCTCATGTGCTTTGGGATTGCTAGTAACGGTTACGTAGAAATCAATGAATTAAAGATATATGATTGGTTCCACATCAATTATTGCTAATAAAACTAGAATGAGATGACTTTTACATTTTGACCTCTTGATTGATGATACATATACATATATATACATACATATACATATATATATATCAATTGAGTACAACAAAAAGATAAGAATATAACAATTTCAATTGCTAGTTGTTGAAGCAACAAATTTTGGTATAACTTCACTACTCTAGGGGGAAATAAAGGATAGTCCTAGAACACACAGGGGAGAGACAAAATTGGATATTGTGGAGAAACACATCACAAGAACA